>JAOXNN020000091.1:272487-283840 GCA_028571205.2 Hydropsyche betteni | reverse complement strand
GGATGTGTATGTGTTTATTTTAAAGTCGATGCCCGTACCCGATTTGAATATTTAATATTTAATTAATAAAACCAGTTTATTTATTTTTATCACAATTACGACATATAGACAAAGCCAACCCAGGCAGTAGATAATAAGCATCATGTTATAGACGTTAACTGTATACGCATATAAAAACCATATTCGCGATAAGGTCGCGAGCGTCATCGACACACACGGTCACACACACAGACAGATATCCGCTATTATATATAGGGGATTATTTAGTTGCGTTTTCCTTTAAAAATACAAAAAAAAAATCAATTTTGAAGTAATATTTATAAATTGCATATGATGATGAAATTTTCAAAAAAGTAATATTTCGATGTTTTATATATAAAAAAAATATATATGTTATAGCATAAAATTTTCGGTTATAACCGAATTCACAAGTACAAAAGTGTTTATCGCGAATCGCGTTCGCGTAAAATAGGTAAAGGTCTACACAATTTTCCGGCTGCTCAAATTGATAAGGCGTCTCCGCTTTCGCTATTCCATGAAAAAAATAAAATAAAATAAAAAAGGAACGAATGTCCTGAATCAGGATGGGAAAGGAAAATTAGGCTCTCCGACCTCGCAGTGCCAGGACGATAATAAACTTCCAAAGGAAAAGGAAGGGATAAATACGAACGCCGCCATAAATACGTGCAAGATATGAACTGAATACATTGATTTAGTCCAACTGAATTATCGATTGGATGTTTTCGCTGCCTTTGAATCCATTAATGTGATTATCCGCGCGAAAAATATTCGCATGAAATATCGTGAATACCCAAGCAAAAACATCGTTGTTTATTCGGTCCACGAAATGTTTAAACAATTAAAGGTTTATCGAGATAAGCGTTTTGAGATTCTCGCTCCTCGGTCATAATCTATTTGCCGAATCAGATTAATTTAACTTTTAAGTGCAGTTTCTGTTTCGTGCAAACGTTTACAAGTTAGCTGCGCGGATGTTGAGCCGTATATAATATTTTACGATGTTTAATATAAAACTTTGTACAATATATCGCGTGAGTTTGTGTAAAATGTGTGCGATTTCCTGAATAAAAATAATATATCGTATTAAATTCAAAATAAACATATAACTATGTGAAATAATACCCAGATTACGAATGTATTCATTGAAATGCAAAATATTACATATCCATATAGTTAAAAAAATGATTAAAGATAAACATTATTGAATTTCCGTATAAATTTATCGACGCGCAAATATTTTCGGGTATTAATTAACATGCAGTCGGAATATTTTTATCCGCAAAGTACCCATTAACGTCGACCGCAAATTGCCATACATAAAAAGTGTCTATCGTAAAATTTCAGAATATTCGATTATCGAAGAACGCCTCTTTCAATAACACTCATTAAGTCGATTAACACGGCGAAAATTCGATCAATAACACGAGAAAATCGCTTTCGTGTGTCATAGGTAGAACACAGGTGTGAACTAATCTGATAATTAAAATTAAATACCCAAGTTAGGGGAGCGAACGCAAAAAAGCCCATTTAACGCAAATTATTACGTTATCACATTATCTTATTGTAATAAAACCTAATTTATTGTGATGAAAAGATGGTTTCTGAAATTTATTTTATTATCAAAAATCGTATTGTATGAAATATCGTATGTATGAAATAATCTAACTTAACGCTAATAATATCTTCAAATTGATTCTTAAAAAGATTTCAATCAAATTATGATCGATTAAATATTCTTTTCGACAATTTTCTTCTTTAACGATATGATATTTTTTATACTAAAGATAAGTATAAAAAATATCAATAGCGTTTTTCAACCTTATTTTTACCATAAAGTAAGGGATGCGATGTAAAAAAAAACATTTGTAAAAATGCATTTTTTAACAAATGAATAATAAACAAATATTAATGATTTGAGGATCTTTACCAAAAACATTGAAATTTTTCCCTGGTGAGAGGCTGCACGTTGGTAGATATTTTTATGGTTTTGTTTCAAATTTTATGCAAAATCGAATGTACTACATACTACCGAAATACTAGAATTGATCAAAATTGATGATATAAAGTATCAATTTCGACATGTAAAAGTGTCACAAAATATTTTTTCATCCATAAAGTGCCAACTGAGCACTTCAAAATCCATTTCGGCACAATGGATTATGGAAAAAAATGAACACATCGTAGATATAAAAAAAAATGAAAAAAAATATTTTATATCATATTATATGGGAAAAAGAAAGAAATTCGCCACGAAAAGTTATTAAAAACGTTCCCGATGATTGCCTTGAAGGCTTTCGATATTACGACGTTTTCACAGCGTACGACAATGAGCGACTTTTCCGGCGAGTCATTGCGCCCATTGAGAGTTTTCCTCGCCGACGATGCGGAAAAGACAAAAAAATATATATGAAAAACTCTTGGCTGAAAGAAAAAAAAATGATGACGGGCGTATATAACGGGTTCGGGGGAACTTTTAAAAGGTCCGCTTTGATCCGCAGATCCTTTGTTTGTGGCGCGTCGTGGGCGAGACGTCGGAAAATCTCAATTTATACGAATAATAAACGTGTATAATTAACGACGAGATTAGAAGGGGATTGTGGAGATTTGTATTCGAATGTCCGTCGTGGAAAAATTTCGGGTGGAAGTACAGAGTGTGAAAATTTTGGGGAAGAAAGTTTTCAGGCTGTGTGTGTGTGTGTGTGTGTGAGAAGGATTTTGGTCTTTCAAAGTGATCTATTTTAATATGAAAATTTTCAAGTAACTTCAAAATTAGTTAGACGTATTCTCTAGATAATATAAATTTAAATTATATAAAGAAAAATGAACATTTTGATCATTAAAAATAATTTAAAACATACAAATTTTGCATGGTTATTAAATGGAATATTCAAGTGCAACATCTTTTCATACTGAATCAAACCTTAATGAACTGCTCTGTTAATCTATTCATTCATGTCACATAACTAAACTATTCAAATTTACTCTAGTTTTCAGAAAATGGTTTTAATAATGAATTTTCGTAGTAATTGGCGTGTCGTCATTTGCCACATGATGATAAATTCTTCATTAAAATATCTCAGAAATTTTGAGCCGTTGTCAATGACGGCGATTCAAAACAGGATATTATTCAGGGAGTATAATAGACGGAGAAAAATTGACGGGCACATTTCGAACAAAGAATTTAATAATTTTCGTGAAAAATTTTTTTAGCTAATTGCGCGAACGTAATCATATAAAAAAATCCGTTTCAATTACGAATACCTTAAAATCGATAAAAATTATTTAAGTATTAAATGTGAAAAAAGCTCTTTTCATATGAAAATGTGTAATATCATCCTTCACATTTGAATCACATATTAAATTTTATTACGCACATGAAAAAAAAAATACATTATACCTTTTTATCACCTATGACATCCTTCGACCGTATATTAAAATATTCATTATAAACTCAACAAAAATCTTTCAAAGCACACATACACTTTGATATATATATTGCATATTCAAAAATGAACGAATATACATATACGACGATAATTGACTGTACATTTGTTTATAGTCTATCGCGTGCGTGTCACGTATTATGAACGAAAACACTCGGCATGTTTCACGTACGATCATACGCGAATCACGGACCCGATTTCCCGCACATATGTCATGGGGATCTTCGGAAAATGGTCGGAAAAGTGTGGGAAAATTGTCATGGAGTGGTGATGTATCCTCGCGCGACGGCGCGCGGGACGAGACTGTCCGCTCGAGCTGATAGTGGCTTTCGCGGTAGAGAGGGATGCTTGATTGCTGGGTGAGTGTGGGTGTGAGCGAGATGGAGGCATTTCCAGCATCCCTTGTTAAGTCGGGGCTACACTCGTGTTTTGGATGCGGTTTTGTGTGGGGATTTGTAAATTTTCTGGTTGACGCCTTGATGTTTTGGGTGAAAGTTATAACGTTATATGAGAGACAGTGTGAATGAGTGCGGTTGTTTAGTAAAAGATTGTTTCAATATTAAATTCCATGGGAGCTGTATGTTCTTTAGGGTGAGACTCTGTAAGTCTATCGAAAACATGAGCATGAACGTGTTTACGCTTAATATGGAACCTTGAACCTGATATTTGATCAAGATATCCCCTATCCCTTATATAATAGTGGATTTTTGTGTGTGTCTGTTCGATGACGCTCGCGAATTTTTATAGTATTGATTCAAATATGGTCTTTATGCGTATAAAGTTAACGTCTATAATATGATGCTTATTACTTACTAACTACTGGCTTTGCCTATATGTAATTACAGTTAAATAAAATTAACTTTTATCAAACAAATATAGATGAAATATTTATAGAAAAAATCATAAACAAGTATTTTCTAAAAATTTACCACATCATACAAATAAAAATTCTAGAGCCTCCCAACAAAATCGCACTGTCAAATTGACCAATCTCCAAACTTTCACTACCTCGCATATCGCACGCCAAAACTTACCAATTTTCGAACTCCCACAGCACACGCACAAACCCAACATCGCCCCACTCAAAAAACAACAACCAAACCCTCACCATTCGTCAAACAAAAAACGTGGGCGTCGTCAGACGAACCCCATGACCGCCCTAACCACCCCCTAGCGTTAAGGGTTGGTCCGGCGTCGTCGGCAATAACGGCGTCCTCGATTTACGATGTTTGCCGACGCCGACGGTGCCAAATTACCGCAAACACACACACCCTGTAGCCTGTACCACCGGGTGGGTACGAGATCGTAAAAACCACCCCCTGGCCATAACGTGGGTGGCGTATAATAAATATAATATGTGAACGAGGCCGGGTTGTCGGTAGGCGCCGATCCGGCGATTGTTTGTCCAAAAGCTTGACGATTGACTGAATGGTTCCGACACGCGCTGTTTTAACGGTTCATCAATATTGTCTTTTGAGAATAATAATTTGAGATATTTTATATGAGCTTCGTAGTTCGCGTACGGCGCAAAACAGTTTTGCGTCTTATGCGAACGATGGTGCTTCGTTGATGTTTTTAAAACTGAATTTCTGCATAATTCGAAATTTAAACTTATTTTTCATTACTTTTCTTTCCAACTGATGAAACTTTTACCTTGTAGATAACAACCAGAGATTAAAACTAAAAACATGACTCAACTTAACCTAACTATTGACACTTCAAAACCATTAAAAGAAAGGAGCGTAGAAACAAAGATAATGAAAATGAAGAAGTCAAAATTTTGAAGGAAAACATCGAACAACCATCCCACTACATTTACATACATGACCAAAAAAATTCGGCGTTGTACGTGAAATAAGCGATTTAGCAAAAATGCATAACATATATTATATATGAAAATTTCGAAATTCGTGTTGATTATATAGACAATCTCTAGGTTTCATAAGAATATCTTGGGTACATATTACTTTTTTTTCATTTCTACAAACAACGGGTCCGCCGCAATTTGCATGAAAATATATTATAATATATATACGTGCTTTTCAAGGTTCGGTTTTTTTGCGTTTGTACCATTAGCGCATATGTGCGATAGTTCGTCGATGTCATTAAATGCCGCGGCTACAAACGTGTTAATTGATACGATTGTACAAAAGACGAAAGCTAGTTTTTTTTTTTGTGGCAAAATGAAATTTATGCGCAGTAACAATCGATTTGGTAATTTGCATGTAAAATATACATTTTACAAATCGTTATAATTGATACATCTAAAAGCTCGAAAACGGAACTTCCATATTTCTAAATCAATATTGACTTTAAAAAAATCCTACGAAATTCGATTTATTTGCTTTCAACAGAAACTGAACATGATAATTGGACTTATTAAAAGTCTCAACAGCGAAAATTACACATATATGTTATAATATTCTTTGAGGTTTTCCTTCAAGTAAATATTGCGTAGCGGAACTTGAATCACCGATGAACCGAAAAAACGTCTCGAGAATCTATAATTAAATGGTAATTGCAACAATTCAAGACTACCAATGAGGCTTAAGAGGAAAACTTTCGAGCGTTATGAGTAATAAATAATTCGGGCGCAAATTTCCGATGACGGAACCATAATCCTCATTCATTGTCCAAACAGAAAATGGTCGACATTGTGTACGAAAACGAAATGAGCGGAACATCCCCTTCTTGTTTGTGTCGCAAACACAATAATGAAACTGATTAAGAAGCTTTGAGTCATCAAGCCGGCGGCGATCGCAACAATAAACCAGCGAATTTAACGGCCCTGTCGTAAAAGATGTCCGGTGCTTAGCACTTTTATTTTCCTATCGATTTCCGAGATTTATATAAATTTATAATGTCAATGATACGCTAATGCCTTGCCGAATCGGAAAAACGGCAATTACCCATAATAAATTATACTAAGAATGATCAAAGTCTTACATTACCGGAGGAAAACCTCTCTGATCGAAGAATTTGATTTTTAAAATATTCTCAAGAATTTTAATATCATAATTATCCTGTTCGAATGTTCGCACGATATACAAAAGTATCCTTTAATTTATTGTCGGTATAATTTCGGCATTTACCAGTACATTGTGGGTTATGTTAATGGTTTTCTTGTTCAGATGTATTCACAGAAATATAATGGCGCGAACGACTAGTTCGCTGCTCATTGTGAATATGTCGGTTTATTTTTTTTTACGAAAAAATTACGAAATTAAATTATCGTAAAATAAACGATTTATATTATGAAAATTGTCATTTTATCTATGGAAATTGCAAATCGTACGTATATTTCATTTTTATTACTGCGTTGGAAACTTGTTATTTTTTTTTTATACATTCAATTTGCATAATTTGATTATTTTTTAAATATTAGAATATTTTGGATTTTAATACTCTTTTGATTTTTATTAGAATCAGTACATTGATCGATAAAAAGTTACTAAAAAATTTAGATTTTTTCTATAGATGTCATTATTAAATATTCATATTTATCATTTTTAAATAATATGTTAGAAATAAAATATAAAAAAAATAATTTTATATATAAATTTTGATTTAAAATTATACTTTTTTAAAAATCTATATTGAAAATTTAAACAAAAAATTATTCAATTAAAAATATAGTTGTATGGTATCTCGATAGATGGAAATATTTTCAATTCTATTTATCGATAAATTTTCTCGAAAAATCATTCTGCACAGTTTGAGAATAAGAGAACGTAAGCGAACAACCATTTTGCATGAAAAACTTCAGTATTGTTTTACATAATATTTTCCATCTTCGCTTTTGTTGAAAATCACTTTGTAGTACGTAACAAAGGGAGTAGCCCGCAGCCTGAATTTTTGGATGAGGGACCAAAGCTCATGGATATTTCTCGAATATTTACTTCAAAATACTGTTATTTTTGTACAAGATATTTCATTTTTATCACAAGCTTTCATAATTTCGAAAAAATACAATATTTCAAACACTTTCCTCACAATATTATGTTCTTCCGAATAAAAATATAATTATTATTTAAACGCATAGCATCACTCCACCATTCACGAACTACCACGAAAATTTGCATGCAGAAGCGACGGATCAAAGGTTAAACTTTTAAACCACCTCGCTTCCAGACGACCGTTTCGAATTTCCTTAACTCGCAAACGCAAATATAAGCTCTATCTATGGGTACTTTCGACATATTTTCGCGGGTCGTTTAAAAGTTCACATAAGGCTTTCGCTGGCGGGAAAATCGTCGACAAAATGACGTTTGGGCGCGGCCGTTTTCCACTTTGAAGTCCGCCTGCCGACTAATGGTGTTCTTTAATAGAATTTGGGACCGGTGGATGAGTTTTGTACCCCTTGAGCTATCTGTGGGAGCGCGGGAAGGGTGACTTATTTAAATCTCGTCGTCTTCCCACACTGAAACCTATGAAACAAAGGTAGGATGATATTTTTTTCGTAAAAAATACATTTATCTTCATTTTTACACACAATTTACAAAATACATACACATATATTTTTTATACACTTATTTTTCATAATCATTATACTTAAAACAATGAAAAATATAAACAGAAAAATTATTTATATATTTTTTTGTTTTAAATTTTAATTAAATTCTAAAAAATTGAGTTTTGTAATTGTGTATTTTAACAAGATTTTCTTGAATTGTAGAAATATTTCAGTATTTTCAGTGTAGTTGGTAACCCTGAATATAAACTACGAAGGATAATATAAAATTCCCCAATAGTAGACGTTGCGATTTTGATACATACTTCCCCAACGATGAGATTCTCAATACAAAATTTTATTTTATTTTAATAAAAATAAAAATAGAGACATCTAATGGGATCTATTGAAACTATTTATGTTTATCGAACATTTTTAAGTTTTGATTATTATTAATAGATGTCTAACTTTCAAATATTTTATATAAAATTTCATAAATTTAAATTAAAAGTATTTTTACTTTCATGTATTAATTTTGAAATCAATGGAAAAATAATTAAAAAAAATGTGATCGATAAAAATCATATTTGTAAAAACGTTTGATTTATCGCCAACAGATGACTTTTATCTTATTGTTTTTTTCATATAATTTTCAAATAAAAGCCCTCGTTAAGCTTTTTCTAACATATTTTTTTAATAAATTTTCTAAATTGTGTACCTATGAATACTATGCCTATACAAGAAATTATTTTAACACGAATGAATATTTCGGTCTTTTCAATTTCATGTTAAACGTTTGCCATCGCCGCATATATGAACTATTGCCACATATATGAACTATTTAAACTAACCAATCTAATAATTATATTATATATTAATTTCATACATCAACTGAAAACAATAAGCCAAATTTTCAACTCAATCCAATTCCAATACAAAAAATTTACTTCACACACTGTATCACAAATCTCAATCCAAAAATTACTAAATTCGATCGTGACCAACCTTATATCGAAATCGAAATCGAAAAATATCGAAATCTCACCACATAAATCAACGCTTTCGTTTCTAAGAAAACCGACCGCTGGAAGCCGGCGCTCGCGCGAAAACACGAATCCTCGAAGGATACGAAATTTATTAATTTATTAATTTTTAGTATCGAAACCCCCCACGGTATAAGTGCCAAAATAAAAGCGAGATGTATCGCAAATGAAGTCATTTTTTAGTGGGAAAAAAATCGCGTGCGGCACGCGAAGTGTACTCACGTCATAACTACCGATATCCGAAATTACCATCTCGATTTATATGACTTTTGCCATTTCGAAGCGTCGACATGAAAGAGACGAGCTCCAGATAAAATTTATAATAGAAATCCTTATTCTTTTGTCTGAAAATGTGCTTTATTGCTTTTGGAAATAAACCGAGGCGGTATCCTTTGAAAGGATCTCAGGATTAGTATAGTTTTAAATGGCTCCGGGAAGGTTTCTTTTGTATTCATTTGACTCCAAATTTTTCTGCTTTCTACCATTATATTTTACGAAATATAAGCTTCCGTTTGTCCTAGTTTTACAATTAGAGGTCCTTTGAAATTTCCCGATCCTGTTTTCGGTAGTCGAAGTAATACACATTCATTCGAATATGATAAGGGCATGGTTGCTATACAAGAGCGGCGTAATCGCTTTTTTACTATGTAATATTTAAACGAATCGCACAAAGGGAACGAATAAAAAAATATATCGACCTCTATATCGAAACAAGTTATCTGAGGACGTGTCAACGAGTTAGCTAACAAGATCTGTATTTGCTGATACCGTTTGTGTGTATCTTGTGGATTTTTCTTGCACGTACCGGTCACACTTCCAGATCTTCAAAAAAAATATAAGTATATTCCTTATGTTTGATTACAATCATACTTGGCTACGTGAATACTCAAACTGTCAATAAATACTAAAAAAAATGTTTGATTTTAAAAAAAGTGTGAGATTTCATTATTTCGAATCAAAATAGAACGTAAATCATTGTATATACATTTTTAACCGTCAGAATTCGTGCGATAATCCTTAAAGCTTTTAAATTTAGCACGAATATTGTGATAATCAATGGAAAATACAATGAATATTATATCAAATTATAAATTTGTATCAATTTAACCTCAAAAATTCGCGATTAAATCATTTGAATCGTCTCAAATGGAACTTTTTCATTCAAGAGAGCTTTCGTTGTACTTTCGCGTTTATTTCCCTAAAAATCATATTATTTCAATAAAATTTTATTCTTGGAAAGTTTGAGGTGCATTAAACGCTTGCAGCACGCAGAAAGAGCGCATTTTGTATATCTTGTCTGCGAATCAAAATCGTGTCAACAAGAGTGCCAATATTAGATCTGCATCGATAAAACATTTCAATTTCGAAGAAAATACAATGTATCAAAGTGCCGAACGACCATTTTTTTCAAATATATATTTTAAGTAGCCAATGAGGAGTTGTATTTAACATCCTTGAAGTCAGCTTAATTAATCTGTCGTTGACTTTTACGATACTCAAGATCGATAATGTTGTAAAGCTGTCAGATTGGATACGATCGCGATTAAAAGCGGTGTTCAAAAAATTAACACGACTGAAATCTGCGTCTTTCAGCCCACTCAATTTTCAACGACCGAGGATTGTCTTTATCGTTCCGTTTTGACGGATGATTGACGGAAGATCTACGGCTGGGATCTATTAAATTATATCTGGATGTTACGTTTTGGCACGTTCGCGATGATATCAGATGACTGTGATGGTTTTTTGATCGAAATTAAAGAATATTGGTTTTTTTCTTCCAAGTATAGAAATCATAGATAATTAGATACTTCAATGAAATAAAATCTATAATTAAGTAGGTACTTGAATTTTGTATTTGATCATCAATGTGATATTATTGAAAGATGTGGTGAATTTGTGAATAATCGGGATTTTTCCATAACAATTATTGTCGTTCGATAATTAAAAGACATTAATGTGTTTTGAAAAGAGTTTAAACACAGGTTTCATCATTAATATCGTTAAATTTAGAAAGGAATTACAGTATTAATTTCTAAAGTTCATAAACTGATGTGTTGAGAGTTGCGATTAAATTCACTTTAGAGGTATTATAATTTCATTGTATGAATCTCGTGAGTGTAAATTTAAATAAAGAAACATAATTACATTTGACTTATCTGTAATGTAAAAAAATGACCATATTTGGACAGTGGTTTCTAAAATTTGAAAATAAATTTATTGCCAGTTTATAAGCAAAACTTCAACTAACAATAAAATAACTATTGAAGACATTCCATAACAAGTTAAAAAAAAACATCAGTTAATTTAATTAATAACTCATATGAAAGTCACCTTATTTGAAGATTGGTTCATAAACTATTTTTCAACTAAATTCAATTTACGAAACCCAATTTTCTTCG
>JAOXNN020000091.1:225950-272387 GCA_028571205.2 Hydropsyche betteni | reverse complement strand
GAAAGTCACCTTATTTGAAGATTGGTTCATAAACTATTTTTCAACTAAATTCAATTTACGAAACCCAATTTTCTTCGGCCAATCATTCACTCAAAACAAACAGAACAACACAGATCATCCACGTATAATCGAACCCATTTTACGCATAATTTGTACAAACATCCATACATTGTCCTCGCACAATTTCCACGAAGGTACACGCAAAAATACAAAAACACAAATATTGACGAATGTTTTCAACGCACACGCCGCGCATATAATGCGCCCAAATTCGCGCCGGCCCTTTGTCGCCAAAAAACACCATTATTCTACATTCTCGGTACAATTATTGTCTCTAAATATCCATTGTCGTACCCGTTATGCGAAGATGGACGTCGTCCTTCGCAGCGCGTGTCCTTATCCACCATTTTTTGCCGGCAAATGGAGGCGAACCGTGAAACAATAAATATTTACAGTACGCCAACTAATATTTGGCCCGTTTCGGACAAAAGTGATTTACGTGTTTACAAAGGGACGTCGCGAAAAAAAGTGTACCTAAGAAGGTTAGAAGTATGTCGATACAAAGGGAGCTTTTAACTCCCGACGAGGCAGCGAAAAAACGGTCATGCAATAAAATTTATGTCCTAATTGGTACAAATAGATAAATTTTATCTGAAATATTCTTCATTTTCTTTGAATGCGCGTGTCTTGTTCGTGTTTTTCGTAATAATTGCGTTTCTAACATGAAAATATTGTTTCGTTCTTTGTGAACGTCGGATGAGTGATAATTGATTGTTGTTTTAATCGAAATTGACAATATCTGATTTTGAAATATGAAATGAAATGCATCTGATGGATAAATTGACATTTCGACGTTTGAATTAAACAAAAACCACAATAGAATTGATATATTAATATTGTCAATCAAAGTATGTTATATCAATGGATCCAGATACGAAAAGAAAAAATATATCAGTGACTAAATCATTTATTTGATTCAAAATTTCATCACATATTCGATAATTCATCTGTATAATTCAAATACATAGAAAAGCAAAAGCGTTTTCTTAAAAAAAATCGTGAAGAATTTACAACAGGGTAAATTATGCAAAAACCTCCTTTGAAAGCAAAAGTGAAATAAGGAAATAGTCAAATGAGGATGAGCTCCTAAAAAAATCTCCTTTTATATTACCCACAATTTTTTTCATTGAAACCATTTACTTTTTCGAAACTGAAAGTACTATTTTCGTTCAGTTGTATACCTACATACTGAAGCATAAAATTTCGACGCGACATATTGTGCTAAGTCTTACAATCAAATTAATAGATAAAGCGGCATAGCAAATAGTCACGATGGATTTATAAGCGCGATGATAAGATACTAAAGTCAATAGTGAATAACAATAATTTCATCCTGTCCATGCATTCGTTAATACATCCAAATATGACCCGATATAATAGTGTATCTATTTGAAAACGGTAGCGTTATCGTTGATTATAATCCCGATTCTGGAAATTTTGTCATTTATTACTTCCGAGAATTTTATATTGTTTCAGGAAATGATCCGTAATATGATCAATAGAAATATCTTCATAATTTTGCTTCTTTTCCAAAGGATAAACAGTGAAAATGAAAATTCTACTTATTATTGCTTGTCTGATGATAAAAATCCCTACATGTTGGGAGGAACGATTACATCTTACAAATTCGTGAAAGGAAATACATTACCTGTAAACAACGCTAGTAAGTAAAAAAAATATATTATTAATTTATTCGAATCATTAAAATAAATTAAATTTTTAGCACATAAGCAAGTCATGTTATGGGCGGTAATTCGACATGGTACGAGAAATCCATCTCCAACTGAAATTACTCGAATGCAAAAAATAAAAGAAATACATACAAGATTTTTGGAATCTGCGGAAAAGAACGGAAACAATATGCATTTGTGCAATAAAGATTTTGAAGCAATAAAAAATTGGAAATGGGATGATTCGGTGGACGGTCACGAAGATCAAATTAATGAGGTCGGTTTGAAAGAAATGTACGAAATGGGAAAGAAATATTTGAAAACATATCCGAATTTCTTGGACGAACCTTCGAATTCGAAGAAATATTCTTTCGAACACACTTTTGTGAAAAGAACTTACGATTCAATGAAGATGTTTGTGAACGGTTCATTTGGAGAGAATTCAACGTTTTCTTCGACACTCAATAACAACACATTATTGGTATTTATTCTCGATTAATAAAATATATTTAAATATCCAATTCTAATCAATTTTCTTCCAGGGATTGTCAACTTGTAAAAAATGGTTAAATCAATATACAAAAATCAAAGAATACTATAAAAATTTATTTGAAAACTCGTCAAATTATCGTTATGTAATAATAAAAAATATTTTTAAATTTTAAAATTATGATAATTTAAATAATACATAACGATTTCCAGGTAGTTTCATCAGTATCCAAAAAATTAGGAATGAAATTGAGCGCTCAAGATGTACACATAATATACAACAGTTGTCGCTACGAAAGAACTAAACATCAATCATCTTTGTCTCCATGGTGTTCAGTTTTCAACAGATATCAAATGATGATCTTAGAATATGGTAAAGATATACAAACATATTATATGACGGGTGCTGGACAAGAAGTCAATGCCATTTTAGGATGTTACGTAGTAAAAAATTTGATGGAACGTCTTAAAAATCATATAGAATCAAAAAATATTGATAAAAAGGTATATTTTATGTTTGGACACGATGCCACTTTAAATATGATGATGGCGTACATGAAAGTTTATAAGGATTACATTCCTTTAGAACCCGATAATGATTATTTGTTAAATAATCGTCAATATAGAGATTCATTACACACACCGTTTTCTGCTAATTTAGCAGTAGTGTTATACGAGTTTGTATTATTATTGTTATTATTATATTGAAATATAATTTAAAATTGAAATTAATATATAAAAATATTTTTTCATTGCAGTATAACAAAAAGCAATGATTTGAGACCACATACATCATGTGATGAAAAATATGTAGTACAATTTTTGCTAAATGATAGACCGATGCAGTTGAAAGGATGCACTACAAATGGAATGTGTACTTGGGGTCATTTGAAGAAGATTTTAGTACCAAATTGTACTTTAAAAATGTGTGATCAATAATATTATTATATTATTCTTAATTAATAATGAAATTTAATAATTATTTTGAAAAATAATTTTGTCAAATTTATAATTTTTTTAATGAACGTTTTTATAAATAAGTAAAATAAATTTTAATATGAAACCATTGAAAATTTAATGTCTGAAATTCCAATAATTCACACCAAAATAGCATGCTATAGAAAACCTTGATTTACAATAGAAAAAATCAGTTTTTACAAAATTTACAACACACCTAGCTTCCTGACATTACTTTTGAATACTCTGTATAAACCTTATACCCTTTTATTGCACTATACAAAAAAATTGAAATCGTAAAACACATCTAAAGTTGCAAAACCGACAAAAGAACTAACATACGACTCAGCTTTAGCATAGTGCACACAAGTGAAAAAAATATACGTTTTCACGGTCAAAACGAATCGTAAAATAGTCACCCACCGATGTAATAAAATTGGGAGCGTTCAAAACCCGTCTAAATGCACTTAGTTTGCGTTTTTACACCAGTTTTGATCGTAAAGTGCTTTTTTTTGTCGTCGTTTTCGACTCTTCACGGTTCTGACGATAGATGGTGAAAATTTGAGCCGGTGTTGGAAGCCGACAAGAATTCTCACAGTTTTTGTTTTACATGTGGTTGGAAAATGTTAATTGAGCGAAACGATCGCACCCCTTTGAAGAGACGCGTATTAGTTATTGCTCTGGAAGCTGTCAAATGTTTCGAATAAAAATATCGTTAAAATGTGAAGTCGAGGATTAGTCAAAGTTGATTTTTATTATGCGTGTACTGATTTTTTTTTAATTAATTGAAAATTCTAAATAAATTTCCATGATTCGTTAATTGATCTATTAATAATTAATAATTTGATTAACTTTCGATAACGGAATCAATTATTTTAGAAATGATAACGCATTCCTAGCAATGATTCATTTAAAATAAAATATTTCATCAATATCGTACAAATTTTTTTCGGTATTATCAAAAATATTGTCAAAAAATAAATTAAATATTCAAAAATTTGAATACCGGAACTATTGTTTTCCTAAATCACCTTTTCTCTAATTTTTCTGTCGATTAAATACAAATTTAAGTTTAATAATTGATAAAAATGAATACGTTCGAAACATATTATTACAATCATGAAGGGATTAAAAAAAAAATTATTTGAAGGAAAACATAGATTGGAGTCTTAAAATAAAAATTTTCACTAAAGATTTTCAGGAAATCGTGATTTCGGATACGTAAAATCATGGTTTCACTATAGTTAATTTATATTATGAAACATCGATTCAATCACGTATTCATGTTGTGATTTACCAAAATAAATATTTAAAAACGAAACACGCCTTGTTTCGTTACATTCACGTCACTCTCTCATTGCTCATCCAATAATAAACCATAAAAATTAATTTTTTTTAAATAACAAACAAAAAGAAACGATTCGAAATTCGAACATTTCACGGCACCGTTAGATGTCTCTGTTATGAAATTTCGCGCGAATGAGTCACTGCGCGAAATGACACACGTCACATTAACAATAACCGTCACACGTGAAGTGGGGAGGGTGTTGTTCGCTTTGACTTGAGCAGTTTTATTGTGGTTTGCTTATCGCCAGATAAGCACAGAGCGGCTCCTTTGATCCGACAAACAAAGGCCGCTGCCGACAAGTCGGACCACCGGCTGAAATTTCTCATGAGCGACCTACACTAGCATTATGAATATTTTGTCGTGTAAAAATTGGAAAATGTATGCTCGAAGGGCTTTGTTTTATGAGTAGGTTCGTTTTGATTGTCTAATTGTAAGTTAGGCGAGAAGTGGTGCAAATTGCGGTTATATGGACCAATACTTCCATTTGAAGTAGAAGGTGGTAATCGAAATTTCAGAAAATTGTTTTCTTGCCGCTTACGATACTAATAATGAAACGATGTTTCCCGACGTGGGACAGTTTGAATATTTTTGGGGAGGAGGGGTCAATAATCAAATCATTCTTATTTTCCGCGTTTTTCTTGTTAAAAATCACATTTTTTAATATGTTTTATTTTTTTATTAATATCCCAATTTAACAATTAAAAACTGATTTTTTTTATGTATACCATAAGATCTATACTAGTGCTGCATGGTGTCACGAAAGTTCGCAGAACGAAATTCCGCACCCGAAAGTTCCCACAGACAAAGTTCCCCCCGCGAATTTTCGCACCCACAAAATTTCGCACCGAGAATTTTCACACCGATAAAGTTCCCCCCGCGAATTTTCGCTCCCACGAAATTTCACACCGAGAAAGTCCCTCCCCGCGAATTTTCACACCGAGAAAGTCCCCCCCCCCGCGAATTTTAACACCCATAAAATTTCACACCGAGAATTTTCACACCGAGAAAGTTCCCCCGGGTAAATAACACGGGTCTACCGCGATATTTGCTTCAGCCCTTCGTCTATTTGTAATCACTATTTTTTTTAATTTCAACACTAATTCTGACTATAAAATCAAACAAAATAAAAAAAATATGTAGTACTAGGGCTAAAACCCTGCTGCCCCCCCAAAGTGACTATGACAATAATCAATCGATCAATTATTATAGTGAATTTGAATCTTAAAAAATTATACTAAATAACACAATCGAAAAAATATAAGTAGGTTTATATTCGCTAATTTTTCAGTGTAGGTCCAACTTTATATGGCAATAATTCAATGTTATTAAAACGACGTATACGCCCAATGTCACAACTCTTGTACTAAAATAAGGCGTGTTTTTCATTCGTCCTCGCCACAGTTAATTTTAATCGCATTTGACGCAATCGATTCAAATACACACGTTTTAATTGCTTTTATATTTTACGACGAAATTTTTCACACTCCGATACGGAAACTAATTGTGTCTAAAAATAAAAGACAGTATTTAGTAAAAAAAATTAGCTAAAAACCCACTACTGTATCTCATCTTTGGTAACAGCTAAATCATTAGTAGAAAAGATAACGCGTTTTAAAAAAAGAAAGCAATTTAAATAAAAAAATACTTCAAAATTTATTGATAGAAATCAGTTTTGAAGTGGTCGTTTTATTCAATTTCGTCATGGTAATTTGCCTATAAAACGTTAAATTCAGGAAAAAGGGGTTTTAGATTAAACACTCATTAGGTACCAATAAAAATAAACAAAATAATATTTATCTTATTTCTAAAGAAATCGATTAAAAATTAAGTAGCATATAATAATGTTATCTAAAACTATACATTGAAATTTTTAAGTGTTAAATTAATACAAATTTCGAGATGCGATCATAATCATAATTGTCTTTCACAGATTACGCTCGCTTATCTAAAAACGTAATAATACAAACGAAAGATTCTCATTACCAAAACATTTATTGCAAATAATTATCCGGATAAGATACGTGCTAGAATGTCTAAATTATGTTTAGATTTTTTTCGCAATTTCACGAATCCTTTTCCACTCGAGTGGGCGAAGTCGCTCTTGTACTTCTGTGAGGTCCTCGCGATAAGAAACACATCGTGTTCGAAAGTGCGAGCTAAATCGACGTCTGGATTTAAAAAAAAATACTTAAAGTGTTAAATATCGGTAAAAATATATATGTAAAACATTCGTGAAGCCTCTCTGAATCGTTTATCTTTCACACATGAACGCAATAAAAACGAGAGACCCGCTGCAATGGTAGATAACGTCACGAGCGAAAAGTGGGCGTTTTTTTTTTTTTTTGTTGAAAATTTGACGAGAATGTTTGTTTAATTTTTCAAAATTTTCTGAGCTATCTTTACGATCAGTCTGCTGTTGTGAATTCCACTTATTGTACTTTGCGAGTCTTTTTATCGCAAGTTTGTTTTACTTATTATGATTTAGATTTTGAAATGGTGTTTGTTTGGATTTTCGAGTATTTAACTGAAGTACGTTTATACGTCAGTAATTAAAAATATTTGAAATGAAATAAATCAATATGAAGATACATCGAAGTATTTAAGACTTTATTTTTTATTTATACGTTTTTCATTTAGTAAAATATTTTGGTTTCATAAACAAACTCTAACAAAAATATTTGTTTAATAAACGATAGGTTTTTTTTAAGACTCATAAATTCGTAATACCTACACGTAATATAATATACAAGCGATACAAATAATCTATCAACAATTTAATTTTAAACTGTACGCAATAAATGTTTGTGCGAATCAATAAAAAATTCTCAAAAGGTTTTTTAAATTTTATTACAGAATTGAAAAGTATTTTTCTATTATTTATCAGAAAAAAAAATTGATTAATGTAAAATTTTTGATGTACGTTTGTTCCGCATTAATAAGAATCTAATTGTGAGTATTTTGACAATTTACGGGGGTTTTCACACATATTGTAACATTAAACGAATAAAGGCTAGTTGACAGTTTTCGCTCCGCTTTGAAACATGTGCAAAATCAACGAAAAAAAGAAATAGTAGATCGCTTTTCAAAAGGATGTCTAATATGCTGAAAATCGTTGTTTATCTGTTACACGTGTGTACCATAAACAAAATAAATGATTTCACGGTGAATCATTCAGAGCACAAGCATAACTACGTATTACTTGGAATAACATTCACGATCTATGACAGTTCAAAATTTTCAATTCCTAAACAAAAACAAATGTCCAACTCTAGATAACGCGATTCAGAAAAAAACGGTGGTCATAACAGAAGCGATGTTATACGAGATCTGCCTCCCACATTGTAGATAATGATTGAATATGTGGATCGAAAAAACACGCAATTAATTTAAAAACAGATAACGCGTCATTTCAAAGTTAAAAGCGCTAGATTCACTTCGTAGAAATATGTCAAGTGGTGCAAAACCAGATGAAGTGCAACATCCGTATCGTATTTCCAGAATCGTCAGCCTTAGTCGAAATCTTACAACAATTTATTGTCACCCTCTTGAGGAATATTTATTCGAAACAGATTATAGACTTGGAAAATCGACAGCGATTGTGAACCATTTAAAAATAAATAAACGTCTGTTATACGAAATATCGATTGATATTGAAAAAAAAATAGGTTGATCGTGAAATAATTATGATTTTTTATTGAAAAATAAGTGAATATGATGATTTAAAATAAAATAATTATTCATGTGTTTGCAATGTATGAAGTATGTAAGAAAAAAACATTTAAAATTCCTCAATTTAACAGTACTAAAGTAGTTCCAGGAAATATTAAAATCTTATGAGGGGTTAGGTGTCATAATATAAAAGTCGGTATCGATGAGTGATGGCGAACAGAAGTTGTGTTTAGACACTTAACTCTAATTGGGAAGCGACTGGGATTGATTAATTTTTTTCAATACTAGAATATTTGAAAAGTAAAATAAATTTACAAAAACCAGGAAACGCTTTCGTCTTCGTCCTAAAAATAAATAATAATCCTGTTACATTTTCGTCAAATATGTTGCGCTTCAGTTATTTTATATGAAGGAACAAAAGTGAGAAACCCAAGGTCGTAACGGTGAAAGTTATTCAAGAGGTTCGTTTTCGTTTGATTTGTGGCTAGCCCGTAAATATGCAGGACTATTGTGAACCAAAAATGCACCTGTGGTTTCCAAATCACTGGACTGATTTCCGTATTTGAGGGAAAAAATTTGTATATTGAAATATAGTACTTGACTATATCACAACGAAACAAAAGTAAACAATTCTATACCGCAAAATCTAAAATTCTATTACTGAAAATAATAGTAAATTTATGCAAATATAATATTATATCATCATCATTATCATACAACTTCTATTTAAAATTAATTACATAAAGATTTTTTTCTGTAGGTAATACAATAAATCTAAAAAACTTCGAATACTAAAATCTGTCATTTACAAATGATTTCAAATCATTGTCACATTCATTTACCAACCACCCCACTTCCCACTTAACTTCACTAAATCAAGTCTAAACCGTTAACATAAAATATCCAAGAACCGCAGATCGACACTTACAAAATTCATCGACCTTCATTTGCATACACAGTTTTCGTTCCGCTAAAATTTACTTTCTTTGGTCGAGTCGTATTTTATCTTCGGGCAGACAACAAAATATTCCTCAACAATACATTCATCTGCCGTTTCTTTAAATTCAATGCGACAAAGTCCGTTTGAATAACTGTCCTCGTTCAAAATGCGTACCGTTTAGAAAGCAACCCCGTTGGGAGCGATAACAACCCTTTCCTCCAAGGCTGAAATTTCGACCATTTCAAACAAATTTATGACCGCCATAAAAGTGCTAATTGCCGAAAACATTTCCTTTAACATGTTACACTAATATTCTGAGAATTTGATTGCATCGCAATATCGAAACGATGCACAATTGCATTAAAATTTTTTGAAAAATGAAATTCGTATGTCATTTTATTCGTTTCATAATGAATAATATTTTTTATTTAAGTGTTGTAAATCGGTATTTATTTTTGTTTAATTTCTATTGAAATGTGTGAATGATCGAGTCATGATGTTATTCTTAAAATCAAGATATTTTCATTAGAAATACGAGTCGTAGCAAATTCGAAACGCCCGATGTGGAAAAAAATGGACTTTTAGACCTAATTGCCGGCAATAAAATATACAAGTTACGGCAGCGGCAGAGACAAAACGAAAGACTTCCGACAAACAAATCTGAAAAGAGACTAGGCTTCTATTGAAAACAGCATTGTTTTGAATTATGACAGAGCGTGCAAAATGGGACGACGACAGCCGGCATTTTCCTTGATAAAATCGAAAATCGAGGACGGAAGGTTGTAAGATGTGAAAAAAAGGTCTAATGAATTGGCCTACATTTCGAGTTCGAAAAAAGTGATCATGTGTTTGAATTATATAGAAAATAGATGTTGAATAATTTATAAATATAAATATTACAGTGAAAATGTTTGATTTTACTCTCGATATATTTCATGTAACAAGCGAATCGCGTATAAATAAGAATGTTGCAAAATTATCATTTGTATGTGAAATTTCGATTTTTAAATTATAAAAGTGAAAGATAACGTAACAGAAAAAAAATTATATGTAAAAATTTATAAATAATATTCGAAATAGATGAAAAATATATAACCGAAATTCAATAGCTTGGAGATAATCTAAATAATCGTTTTATTAGTCTAGTCACATACTGTAAAAATTATACAAGGTACAATATTGAAAATACAAGTAAGTAATAAAAGATAATGAGATTTTTTACTATTAATAAAAACCGCCAATGTAATAAACGCTGACAAATTTTATTGTCCAGTAATCAAACAGTAGTAAATATGTTTTATTCGCGTCAATGACGATGTTGAAATTTCGCAAATTGCTATATCAATATTTGAAATTTACTATAATAAATATTTTAAACGTGATGATTACTAAAAGCGTGATGATTTTTCTTGTAACAAACACAAAACCGAAAAATGTTGCATTTTGGCAATACGAAATCTATTGTTCCATTCGTTTGAAGGTTAGAAGAGTAATTTATGTGTTTACATAAAGACTTATTGCAATAACAGTAAAGACAAAACTGCATTGAACACAAGGCACACGACAAAGGAAAAAAGCCATATCAATAGATTTAATAGCTTTCCGTTTCAGGAATTGTCCTATTGTGCTTTTATTATTTTATTGCGGTTCTTCCGAAGAAGTTGGCCCAGAAGAACTCGCATACGTCATATAGCATCGATGAAATAATATAAATGCACATACCGTTATAGAAAAAATATGAATTAGATACTTCAAAATTAGAATAACTCTTCTAAAATTGAAATTTTCGTTTTGAAATTCTACACGCGAAGAATGAAAATTCGATTTGATCCAAATTTAAAAAGTATCTCTTATTTCTGGTTTAATTTTTTTTTCTATTTTTGTTTATTAGTTCTATTTTATATTACAATTTTCATCATAATAATAATGACCTCCGTGGTAGAAAATCGTTGATAAATTCTAAGAAGCCGAATGCAAGAAAAGGTGCATTTTCTGTAAGGTGTCAGCGACCAACTAAAGACATAAATAACCATAATGTTGTGAGTACAAAACCTCATTGTTTGACCGACTTCCAATCAATAAAAACGGAAACAATCGACTACAACTCTGTGTACAATACTATACAAAATATGGGAACGTTTCTGCGGAAAAATCCTTGAAGGTGTAAAAATATCGATTATCGACAATGATTCTCAGAGAAAAATGTTTTTTTTTTTTTCTTCAAATGTACAAGTGTGAGAACATTTCTGTTATATTATATTTCAACATCACATGAAACATCTCAAAGTTGAAAATTATTATGAGTTTGTTTTTAATTGTAACAATTTTGAAATATGTGCTGACATGCGTGAATAATCACTTCGTCAGATAATTTTGAAAGTTTCTCTCTTTGTGACAAATTTTGAAAACAAAGAAAGCGTCCCTTGAAAGGATATTATTGAAAGAATAACGGTATTTTTTTTTCTTCTGTCCTATTGCAAATTTTGGAAACGATCAAACACGGTAAATGACCAATTTCCTCGGAGTCAAAACGGGGATTTCTTATTACCAGGCAAATGTAAAAAAAAATACATATTTTCGAATGACAGCGTGCGCACTTACAATATTTACATACTCGTCGGCCATTTGGCAACATCCTTTCGACCTGATGCAAGTCGCCAGGATGTTGCACTGTTTGCTTGCAGCCCTGACATTTTTGCCAACCCTTGTTTACACTTGTAACGGAGCCACAAATAAACGCGGACCTTCAAGACCACACACGTCTTTTTTGTGTTGAAAATACCCGAATTACGTGCTCAAATGATGATCAAAGCATCACCGAAGCGAACAAACGTGTCGTATTCGAGAATGCTTGCACACTTTCAATGATAAGGAATCAAATTGCACGAAGAAAATGACGTAGTTCAATATCTGAAACGAAAAATTGAAATTCTTTTGATATTTATTCAACAAAATAATTTTTGACTCATCGTCAATAATCGAATAACCTCTATAACGATGATATTCATTATCTCGGCAATTAAATCGATACTGTGGAAATTTTTCATGAAAGTCCATTCGAGTATGATTTTTTTTAACAGCTGCTGTAATAATATTTATCTTCAATGCGTGTTTCAGTCGGTTTCGCATATTTGTTTTACTATATACAATTTACCCTGAATACTTTTTCGGTTCATCGAGAACGAAATCGACACCGGTTCGAAACCGCAATGTTAAAAAATAAACAGAAGGATAAAATGGCGCCAATAAAATTCGAAACGATGAGGTGGTCCAAACATGTGCAATTATGAGGAAAGCTTTCGGTTTTCGATTACTCAATGTAAATGAAATCGATCGTATTTCGAAGATGGTTGTTTGTCGGATATATGATTGATATTTGAATCTACGGATCGAATGATTGCTGCGAGAAGAATGCAATATTTATACGAAAAATTTAAAATCGAGTTTCATTTCAATATCTGGAAAAATTGTACCTATTGAAAATCTTTCGAGAAAACATGTATAAAAAAACTGATGAATAATATAATAACACACCTATGTTTTATGAAACAATATCAAATATTATGACTACTGCTATTAATTTCGTTCCTGAGAATTATATTTTTAGATTCCTGCAAGATACGTATATATCTATTATTTATATAGCTGAAAATGTTAAAGTTTCTTAGAAAACAGGAAAATATTACAAATTGAACATGAGATTAGGTTTATCAAAGAATGATAAATTGTGTATTTTAATTATATCACCGTCAGATTTTTTATTGTATCGTACTTGTCGGCACTTTGAAATGCGTAGACGAAGTTTCCTTTCCGAGCAAAAGTTTTAGTTTCCACATATCGTACATCTTTCGGCGAAATGAGTTTTGTCACTCAAAACATATATGAAAAATGTCAAACACATAAAAATTCGAAATAAGCAAACAACAACGAATCTTAATAAGAAAAAAAAGTAACATTTGTCGACCAACTGTCATTAAACAATCGACCGACAAAAGCTCGAAACCTCAACATTTTTTTCTACACCGTCTTGTTATGAATCATTCAACATTACACATGCATATCATAAAAAAATTATTATCGAAAACATTTTTTTCAAATTTAAAACGAACTCTCAATCTTCTCATTACGAATCATATTCATTGCACCAAACGCTCTACTCTCCGCGCTAATTGCCGCACAGAGCCTCGGAACAATTTAAAAGTTCAAAACCACTGATCGGATAGCATCAAAGTGCCGCCGAGCAAATATAGGTGTTAAACATTCGGTTGTTTATTTCTGTCCAAGAGGGGCTTGTTTATTGTTGCGCGTATTGATTCAGTCATATTGCGCGCGCGCGACTACGACTCGAACTTATACGTTTATTGCTCTCTCTAACTCTTCTATCTAATTGCATCAATATATGTCTACATGTGACTGTGCAAGTGGAGTTGCACATGTTAGATTTACCACTGTGCCATTGAACGACGAGTGAAATGCTATGCGTACGACGACGTTTTCCTTTGAACTCGACGTTACTGTGATTCGAATGAGCTCGACGATGAACATGTTTATATTAGTAAATAGTCGTTATGATCATTAGCCGTCTTCATATATTTTATATCTTTTTATATTTAATAAACAGGGGAAACTCGGGTAATTCTGTGATATTAAGCGCTCGCTGTCATTATTTTAAATTCTATTATAAAATAATTATAAAAAGTGTACAATCATAAAGCATTTATGTACTTTCTTTTTTATCGAACTATTGTTTGTAATAGATGTTGTACATCTTTACTAATTTTCAAACGATCAAATCTAGTACACATAATTTCATGATATTACGGCCAATTCATCCCTGTAGATATTTTAGCAGAAAAATGCTATAAAATTTTATGTATCAAGAAGTACTATTCTATCTATTGATGGTAAAAAAAAATGCACATCAAAAGCTTTATTTTATTCACATGAATCATGAATGTGCTCTGAATGATGGAATAAAAAACTAAAAAAGACTTTCGCTAAGCATGTGTATAGGTACTAGTATTAGGTACTCGTGGATGGCTATCACTAAATTACACAAAGGTGTTATTCTTAAAAATACGTTCGTAAATATTATTAAAAAAAAAACAACAACTTTATCAAAACATGAATTTATCTGAGTTTCCCCTAATTACGATACTTCGAGTCAATTCAAAATTGGTCCTATTTCAATGAGTGAGATGGTGTATTTTTTCCGAATCCACGTATAAAAATATACACCAAGAAATCAATGTGATTAATGATCTTTATAAATGAAACACATTTGAAAATTAGATTCTCAAATAACAGATAACAGATACCATCTTATCGCGAGACGTTTGATAGATTTAATTGCATGCGAATCGAGGCACGCTCTCGTTTATCCCAAAAACGAGATAGGTAAAAATCTTAGATTTCAACGTGCGACAAATTTGAACCGACGATAACTCGAGAATGTGTATCGAAATCGACATTTCCATTTTTCGAATAGCATTCGCAGCACTTGATCGCCAATGCCGATAGCAAACACCGAGAGGGGAGAGGACCGATGACTATTCCCGATATATTTGCGATGAATTACAATCGGCATCCATCACAGGGACAGATTCGAGAGGGGGCCCTAATTCATAGGGCATGTTCCAGTAGTCAACAGGTGTTGGTTCTCTTTGCTAGTCGGTGATAAACCGCCATAACATCAAAGAACCGACGCCGTTATCGGGCCATCGATAAGATATAAAATCAATTACCAAATTTGCCGACAGTTTGTTCACAATTTACACTTTATTGATGTGCCATAGGCTCGTACATTTGTCCGGAAATATGGTTGCGAGGATGTCTTATCGCGAATGCGACATTCGCTCATTGTTTGTTAGACATTCATTCGATTGAATTTAGATATCCATATGTGCATTTGTAACAATTAATCCATATTTCATTCGATTGATCTGTAAAACGGTTCCTTTACATTGAAAGCGACGTTATTCGATCAGAAGCACTTACCCAAAATATTCAGGTAAACGATAGGTACCTATTCATTAGTTCGAACGAATTATCCTAACATGATTAAAGAAAACTATTTATTTTATATTGATAAATTTGGATTTCATATTTGATTAGATCGATCTATATTGTAAATTTTTTTTTTACATAAAAATCATTGTTATTCAATCATACATATTTATCTGAAGCATTCAAGTATACAAAATACGTTTTAAATCGACCGAATTGTCATAATATGATCATAGAAAACTATATATGTTATATGAATAAATTTCGGATTCCATAAAAGGGCACAGATAGCGTTTATTTAATTTTTTTTGTGCGGTATCGAAGGCTTACAAAAGCGTTGGAGCATGGGCGTTCTGCTGTGAACACAATGCGAAAGGTATCCTTCAATGCGTTCTCAAAAGGAAATTAACGACCCCATTATAAAAATTTGTAAGGGATACTTTATTATGTGAAAAAAGTCTGTTTTTCAACGCACGCTCTGTTGAGCATCGTCGATCAAATCGTCGCTTTTTTATAGCGTTTTATTTGTTAGAAATTTAAGCGTATGAAATGATACGAATAAAAGATACAAAACCTGCATAGTGTCCTATGTATGCGTATATTTCACGTCTATTTATAACGAAACTCAAATTGTTTCATGAAATTAGTTTAAAAAAATATAAGAAAATTTGATTTATCTAAAGACGTAAAATTAATATAATAAATCTTGTAGTCACTAATCATTATGCTGTCAGTAAAATACAGAGTTGAAAACATAGATTCGATACACTCTTTTTTGACATTTTACATAAATCTTCATTTTTCTTATATAGGTACATACTTTTATTCAAAATTGTAAAATCGAAAAATCACTGAATAAAACAAAATCAAAAACTAAATTTCATAAACAACAAAAACGCAATCATAAAGAATGAATTTACAACAATAAAAATCGAAATCATTACCATTTTCATATGGTACAAAGTGCAATATTTTATACTAACATAAAACACAACAAACCAAAAAATTCACCATTCCAAAAGACGATCATGAAAATCACTGAAATCGAACACACGAAAATTCAAACAATATAAGAAAATCTACCTGAACGGTGCCAAACTATCAACTATCAAAAACAAAACTATAATACAAATCTATAGATAAAATTTTCATATGATGCAACACTACTAATTGTATAACACAAAAACATCCAAAATCCACCATTCAAAAAACCAAAAAAAATCGAAATACCCACAAACATTCTAACACCACATACGAAAACACCCAACCAACATCATATCCAAGAAAACAAAAACCATGCATCCACTTGCATAACGGTACGTGCGCGACACTGCACCATCTCATTGTCATGGGCGGGGCTCGGCGGCCCTCCGAACTCCCAGGCCCCGCCCCCCCAGGAGGAGCTCGCCTCCGATTGGTGCGGCGCCCCTTTGATTACTCCCACCCTTCACTCGGGCGTTGCGCCGCCTCCGTTGGGCTTGCTTTCTATCATTCGAGCTCGGCCGTTGTAGCCGACGGACAGTTGTGCTTGTCGCTCTCGATTTGTGTGTGGGGCTCGATATTTTCGTTTTGAAGTATTTCTCGAAGGTTTTGTGGAAGTGTATCGTTTTCGTGTTTGGCGTATTATGGATTTTTGAGTGCGCGAACAGTGAATTTTTTTTGCGAGTTTTTTCGTTTCTGTTTATTTGATGATAGTTTCGATGGCTTCCGATTTGATGCATGCTGATGAACATCTTGATAAAAGAACAGGTAAATATGTTTTTTTTTAATTTGTTTTTATGTTTAGGCCTAATTTCTAATGTATTTTTTTAATTTATCGATTTTGCTAATGATGAACACGAAATTTACTTGTAAATTAAATTATCAACATTATAATCGTATATTTTTTTATAAGTCGGATTAATTTTTTCACATCTACGTTTTTGTTATTGAATTCAAAACATATTCATATATTTATTTGGCAGAAATTGCGTCAGAATTTAAAAATATGATATTTATTTATCGACTGTGTTTCATTTGATAATATTCACGTTTATGGGTTTTAAATTTCTATGTACGTTTTCTTTTGTATCAATTTTATTGCACCATTATTTATTTTCATCGTTGTATTTCGAATTTTTTAAATTTATTCGACTTGCACAAGAAATGATAGGAAAATTAAATTCATTTTCCATAACTTCCTAATGGATTTAATTTTAAAACGGGTTCGATTTCTTATAAGAATTCCAATAACAAAGCCTATGTTCACAGATTACGAACCGGCAATATCGCCAGATCGTGTAAAACGCGAGCCGCGAAGTCCCGCTCTTCCAACACCGCCAAGAACACCAGAAACACGCCATTCAACAATCCAACACTTGGACCAAGATTCGGACATGACCCAGCAACATTGTATGACCCAACAACACCATACGTGGATGCACCATCAGCATCAACAACCTCCACCTCAAATGGCACCGATCCCTCCGCCGCCTCATCCACTCATGTACAACAAACCGCCTCACCATCAACACCACTTGTTCCAATACGAATCTAACAAAATTCCCCACACTACTTATCCCAATCATCCCTCTTTGGCTGCTTATATGGGTTTGTCGCCGTCGGCTTCGTACCCAGCTATATTGATGAATCAATGGATTAGGAATGCCGCTTTGTACCATCAAGCGTCGAGGAGTTATCATCCTTCGATGGATTTGCAAAAATTGCATCCCGGTGGAAGAGTTCCGGGACAACCGCCGAAGCAAGCCGGAGGACCTAGTGCGAGACCAAAGAAGCAGTTTATTTGCAAATACTGCCATAGACAATTTACTAAATCGTACAATTTGCTGATACACGAAAGGACGCATACTGATGAAAGACCATATTCCTGTGATATTTGCGGAAAAGCTTTCAGACGGCAAGATCATCTTAGAGATCATAGGTTTGTAATGTTTTAAAATATTATTTTTGGTCGTTGTGGTACTCAATATCTAATCACGTGTGTTTGAGTTAAGATTATCTTTTCCGCGGAAACGCGCTATAACCGGTAAAATTCCGGGAATTTTTTTGAAACACTTTTGTTTTCCGTAGGATTTGTTTACTTTCGAGTGTGAGAATTTCGAAGTGAAATTTTGACTCAGCTGTGATTTCCACACAGACGCTAAATATTCTTATTGGAAATTTAGTTAAGACAACCGTTATTGTTGACCTAACAAGATAAATATTGTATTTCCTCTTCGCGTTAAAATGTATTATTACGAAGTATTTCCTCCAGCGATCAAATAGTATACCGCTTCGAGCGTCAATCGATATATCTAGAATTTAAAATTTCCAGAAGCGCAATTGCGATTGTTACAAGAAAACTCGCAACCAACACCCAACTGACCATATCATTTAATTTGCAGATACATCCACTCGAAAGAAAAACCGTTCAAATGCAGCGAATGTGGCAAAGGCTTCTGCCAATCGAGAACTTTAGCCGTCCACAAGATCCTCCATATGGAGGAATCTCCTCACAAGTGTCCCGTGTGCGGCCGCAGCTTCAACCAGCGCTCGAACCTGAAGACGCACCTTTTGACCCACACAGACCACAAGCAACAACACCTGGCTCAGATGGACGGCTGCCCTGAGGTGACCTCAACCAGCCAAGTGGAGACACCTTCGACCTTGCTGGACTTGTCTCAGAAGACGTTATCGCCGATCGGCTCCGAAGGTGTTACCACTTCATCGCACCACAGCCTTCAACAACAACAACAGCAACCTAAGAAGAAAGCTCTAGGCTTTTCGATAGAGGACATCATGAAGAGATAGATTGCGTGCATCCGACGTTGTGCAACGTCCACCCACTGCATTTTTGTATTCAGTGTTGTCCGTGAGGTCATCGGACATAAATTAGTGACCCCGACCTACGCACACTTGGCGTCGCGACGCCCACCGACGCCGAATAATCAATTTATACGATTTTGTGTGCTCGAAGATGCTCTCTCCCGCCAATTATAATAATTATATGTGAGAGCCGAAACTGAGAATTTATCGTCGGTGTTGTTGGTCAACGCGCGACGTGATCGTACATTGAAAGGTTTTACTTTGCGTGCACGCAACGTTTATTATTATTGTCGTTGATAATGAATGATTTATATTTAAAAAATAATAATAAGGAAAATAATGAAGCGAGTTATTTATGCGATTTTGTGTCTGTATATTATTTTTTTTTGTCATAAATCGCCCACAATCGCACGCTTTTTACAATCTTAATTTATTGCGTTTCAATATATGTTCCTGTTTTTTAACGAAAATGACACATCCAAATGTAATTTTTTTCAAACTGTACGTCCTAAGATCACAGCCAAAGATCTTAACTTAATAATAAAAATAACCATATTAATTTATTTTTGCTAATTGACTGAATAAATTTCAAAATGTTTTAACCCTTATTATTGTCCACTTTGCACATCAGAAATGGGTTATTCGTAAGACTGATAATATTAATCGATTGCGTTTCCAAAAAAATTTAAAGTTTTTATTATTTGCTAATTAACTAATTCTTAATTGTATTCGAGACCAATGTGCAGTTACCTTTACCTCATATTTGAAACCATTTTTATTTGTGATAATTGTAAATAATTCACCTTAATGTTAAATGTAGTATCAAATCCATTTACGGGTTCCTCGTAATATTATATTCTAGTATGTGAAATCGAATACTTGTAAAAAAACGGTTAGTAAATATTTTGTAAGTCAACAAATGTGACAACAGTACAATTGTAATGACAGTATTATTATTGTGTACATTTTACTTCGTAGAAAAACATTATTGTATAATTCAAAACTATTGTAGCTATATTTAAATTTTAAAATATCTTTTATTATATAATGTATATTTATATGTAAATATTAAGTTAATTTGATGTGAACCAAAAAATAAAATATCAGAACATAAAATATATATATAAAATGAAAATTATTTTTTTGACGTTTTATTCGAACCCATTTGACAAAAAATGAATAAGAGAAAGAAACCAAGTAAATTATTTTTCATGACGCAAATGTCAATGAGAAAAAATCTCGAATGTTAAATTATTTAGATTGAACTTTAATCTATTAATAAAAATTTATAACAAAGGCATAAACTTAAACGAATAAATCTAAACTAAATATAGTAATTTGCGAAATTATGGCGATAAAAAAATCAAGTCAGAAAAACGAATTGTGATTATGCAAGATATCTATTTTCGTAGTAAGAATTACAAGTAATTTTTTTATTTATTGTAAAATGAAATGAAATAATTAAATAATTTTTGATAACAACCTGATTTAAATCAAACGATTGTGAGATTGGGAAATTGACAAAAAAAATAATAATTTTCAGTTTGCGTGACAAGTGGTGACATCTAATGGTGTCATATGGATTCACAGTTGTCACCAAAGGATGTCGCCTAACGAAAAATATTCAAAAAATTATAATTATTGCAAATGAAATTACGATCTTATTTCAAATAATATTATTAAAAAAAACAAAATTCTAAATAAATTGTATTTTTATAATTTTTTTCCAATAAAATGGTACGTTTTTGGTACGTTTGAAAAAAAAAAAATTTCAGTGATCGTGTTTTATGGTTCTACGAAACAAGTCAAATTAAATCAAAAAATTTTGATATATACTTGAATTAAATAATTATAAAATGATTTGGTCGAAACGCATACGTGTAAAAGGAAAACGATAACTTTTATTCATCGCATCAATACCTCTCGGTTCACGTAAAAAAACCAGGTTCGAGAAAAGAAAATACTAAATTATTGCTTTGAGCTGGATGCATTTGATTGATTGAAATTATCCCGTTCGCTATTTTGAACAATTTGTTCGGTAAAAAAATCGAGGAAATCGGCCAATTTAACGAAACTATCTCGATTTTTTATAAGGAAAGCTTCTAATTGTTTTGGGTCAAAGATTTCATTCGGACGAATACGAAAGATTTATTTCAAATCATGAATCGAATGTGCATTGAAAATCTTCAGGGCTCTTCATAAAAATCGGAAATCATTTCATTTTCAACTCTGAAAATTCTATGAAAAAGAATTTTATAGAAAAAGTAAGATCGTATCTTTAGGAAGATACTAGATATTTATATTAATTTTAAATTTCTAACACATATCAGTGCATATACCTATTATTTTACGCATTTCAAAAATTAATAAGCTACTTCTTATACATCAATATTTTAATGATATTATATTCTATCATGTTTTCAATCAACCCTGGACATCTGAAAATTTTTCACACAACCAAATCCACATTCACGTGATATATGATACTGACCGACCAGATCGGTTTGGTCTCAATTAAACGCGATTTGGGCATCGAATTAAAGTAAAATCCCAAAACGATTAGATCGAAATCCGGGTTTTCAAACACGCGATTCCACCTCCTTAACGAACCTCGCCTCATTTTCGAGTCAAAATTAATTTTGATGTATTACACCCGAAAAAACTTAGCACCCAAGATTCCTGAAAACTACAAACCAGAGGCCTCCGCGAAAAACGCTGATGTTGATGTTGATTTGTGGTCTTTTCGGTGCGCGTCATCTTTGGCGGCGATCGTAAATAACCGGAGCTGTGGCCGTAAATCATAATCGTTTCGATTGGTGAATTAGAGCCGCAATTATGCCCAGGGCTTTCTTTGGCCCTTTGCGATGTGCCTTCGACTGTTGGTTTATTAATCGCAAACATGCGAAGATAGGTAAGTCTTATTGTGGCAATGTCCATTGCTGAATAGAACACGATCGATCAAAATAATGATTTTCAGCGTTAAAAATTGGAAGGATTGATGAATCGTATTCAATGAATGATGTTTAATCTACTACTGTTATTAATTGTCATCGTTGTTTTAAGATTTTGATTTGCAAATTTCTTATATAGATCGTTTTCGTTTCGAACGATTTCTACGTCGATTTTTCAATGTGATTTATAGTTTTTCACCCGTTTCGAAATACGAAACAGAAAGAACTCTTTCAAATTAATATGTTAATAAGGCAATCGCTCACTTTAAAACGACTCGAAAATTGTATACCGCGAGCATATTTAACAAACATCGGTAGCAAAAAAGCCTCCGCTCAAACGAAAAACGGGACGCATATTTCGCCCGAACTTTTGAATATGCATGAACCCGAGGATTAATATACACACATAACGGAGCATAAAAAAAACCGTCTTGAGAATACATAAATATTATTGGAAACTGAAGAATGCGTGCATATGTGAAAGGTAGGGTTTCGTTTCGGTTTTTGTTATAAATCGTCGAACAAGGACGATTCCTTGATTGGCAGCTGTCAGTCAATCTGACGGCGAGACATAATTGGGCAATCATCGCTTCTTGGGCAGACCGCAAAAGTTTGAATTGATCGCGTGATAGACCGATTTTCGATGGAAAATTGTGCACCACCGAGGAAGCTTTTTGCCGCTAGCGTGAATCTCTAATGGAACGTCGGAAATCATCAAAGTTTATGAAAGAAAAATTTCAAATATTTATGCGGCACGTGCCTGAAGAACGCATCAACAATAAAGTTTATAAATAAAATTTTAATATTGTGAAATCGATGATGTCAAAAATATATTTCGGTTTTGCAGTTGTACGATGACGTTAATTTAAAAGATATCAAAGGTCGCAAACGTCATCGGGGTATAGTTCGAGGTATTGCAAGTCACCGAGAGGAGTTCGTTCACACAATCGTAATTGATCCAAAGGTTGGCCACGCCTGAAAAACACCGGCTCGTTTATTACCATCCTTCATCAGAAATATGATAATATATTTAAAAAGTCGTTTAAAATCCGCCCCCTGTCACGTGCGTCTGACGAAGCAGCTTTCAAATCAACTACCGACGTCAAAGTGCAAATATTCAAACAACGTTTTCGAATACAATCGATAAACAGAGCACCATGTTGATAAAAAATCGCATTGATTGAAGCGTCAACGCTATTTTGCTACGTATTCTATTTTGACAAATGCGTACTCATCAAACACGCTCTCGTCGCGCCATCAATCACTTTGAGAATAATTAGATTATTGAAACAGTGAATTGTAACGTCAGAAGTTCCCACAGTGTTTGTCTTGTTTCACTTTTGAACCATCAATCATTATATAGTTGAAACGATTAAGAGAACTTCTAGACGGCGAATCGAAAATAAAAAGACAACGATATTATATTATACTTGAGCTTTAAATAGATCAGTAATAATAGAATATTTATAAAAAATATTCAAATTTAACAAAACACGCATGTGATCTTTCAACATTGCGTGATGGTGAAATTATGGTGCCCTATAGGCGCGTGCCGCTACTGTGTAAACTCGTGTTCATTGCACGCCATCATCACTTGTCGATAATAATAAGGCAATCAAATTAAATAATACACCACGATGATGCTATCATCATCGAAGAACTTTTTGAAACCGTCGATTTTCCCGATACTTTCAAACTATTCATATAAGCATCCATTCGACGTCGCGGAAAAATATACATTATAATATTATACCACATCGAAATTACAGTTTCACGCGTTTACCATTTACGTTTCAAATTACACCCGAGTAATGAAATAGATGTACGAAAAGCGAGGCGAACTGGTATAATATCGTAAGTATACGTATGCGTAATAGGAAGTCATCATTTTCACATCAAGGTCCTCTTTTTAAAGTAAATGTCGATTTCATGATGCCCGGCTGACATAGAAGCCCGTGCCCTGAATTAATTTAATAATATATATAAATATTTTTTGTATCTAATTTCTGAGAAGGGTTTTCATTATGTGGGACTTTTTAGAGATTGCGTCTCTTGCTATGTCTTTGGTTTTCCGTAAAATCGGACGTAATGTCATATTAATTATATATAGAAGTTCGTTATAGTCGTTAAGTTAATAATCGGGTAACGGCAGATCGTTCAAGGATTGGCGTGTCCTCTTAATAGTTGCAGGGACTGCACATTAAATATAAATTAGTATCCTTTGTAAAAAATTATCACATTTTGTCCAATAAGTAATACATATGATTTTATTATCATTTTTTTTTAGTACTCGAAGTAAATTGATTGTACAAAAGTTTATTTTAATTGAAATGAAAATGTTGGGAATATATTCTATTTATTTATTTTTTTGATGCACCTGATATTTTACGAAAATCTCATCAATTGTTAATAAGCGGTTAGATATCGCAGTAACTTGTAAAATACTACGAAGTACAGAAAAAAAATTTCGGCGTAACCGCAACATATTCACATACAGTGACGTTCGAAAATTATTTTATTGTTCACCAAATTAATAGAATGTTTTATGAAAATCTGCAATTATTCAATATGTTAAAATGATTTAATTATAAATAATTAAATAATTTAAATTTTGTAACCTACTTATGAAATTTGAATCATTATCACTAGATTGGTGCACTTATGAAAATCAAAATTTTGAAAATAATTTTTTTTAATTTGAAAAATTAAAAATAATATTAAATTATTAATATTTTTCGATTTCAACTTAAATTTTGAAACATTTTTCCCACGAACTTCCTTGTGGCTCGGCTGAAGCTGGCGCCTCGGGTATTTTCCTTTCGGCCTTGCCCCTGTTCAGTAAAACCCCAAATTAGAGGGGCGCAACATAGATGCACAAGAGACAAACCGAAATGTATCATCTTACCTCAACAGTCTCGACAGATTAGACCCGCTTATCGTTTGAAATGGTTCACATCAATCGATCGATAAAGAAGCTCTACTTCTATCGCGAAAAAATGACTTTCAAAACTTCATTTGATTGTACGAAAACAAATTATTGTTTAGATCGTCTTTGGGCTAATTTGATATCATTTTAATACTGTCAGAAATTTATACTAACGTTTTTATTGATTATTGAAGTTGAGCGACATATGATATGATCAGTAAATGGATATAATCGTTGATCACTGACCAGAATCGATGATTTCAGAAATCATCTTATTTAGTGTAATTTTTTCGTATTGCCAAATTGAAGTGTTTAAATTTCTAATGATATGTAAAAAGTTTATTTGGAAGTTATATGAAGATGATTAAATACGTCAATTTGTAATTTATAGTCTAATTAATTAAATAAAGTAAAGAGTGCTCATAAAATGCAGTTTTACTGTACTTATATCGGGGTCAGGTGAAAACGTGGGACAAACGCGTTCACGTTTGAACATTACCCGACCGCGAGATCTCGTTTGCTAAAAAAAAATTAAGCCTCTATCCTTCTCTCATACACATATAATTTAGATGCATGAAAAGGAAACCAACAAGTATCGGCTTACTATAACTAAAATGTGAACATAATGATAATTATGTGTTACATGTATTCGATATTTTGTCTTCTGAAAACGGCGCGCATAATATAAATACTTAATAATTTAATTTTGAATAAAATTGAAATAATTCATTAAATACTTACATATTATTAAGTCATTTAATTGAAGTATCGAACACATAAATACTATAAAAATTTGAACCGAACCGAAGTACGTCATGAGCCAAACCGCGGCATAGACCGAACAAATTGAGCGGTCGCAAAACGAAAACAAAAAGCGGTATTTACACACGATCGTTGTTGCGGTTTAGTCTTTTTCCCCGGCGCCCTTCTGCGGTCCCTTTGGGTCAAGAGGGACCTCTGGGAGACGATTGGCACGCCTTAAACACAGGTTACTGAGGACCCCGACGCCAACACGGGACAACCCATATAAATCCGACTTCATTTATTTTTTTTTCGTTCTAAATTTCGTTAACGGTCGGTGAACTGTCATTTACGCGATCGTGACTAGAAATCGGGATCTTTAAATGAGTGTTTTTTCTCGGAAAATTGGGTATGTGATTGATATGAAATTGATCGATTTATCGATTGTTGTTTGGACACATTTGAATTGTAATTGTAATGACCTAGAAACGATAATGGTTCGAAAGTACAATATGAGAATATCATATGCTTAGTCAAGAACAAAAGATTTTTATTTAAATATTTGATTGTATAAGAAATATGAGATATTTATTATATTATATTTAAAATTCGATGTTATATTATTAGTGTTTTATCATATGTCAGGTATATTATTTAAAATTTGATCATCAGATTATGTGTATAAAAAAAACAGAATACGGTAAAATTTTCTCACGTATACGCATTTCACCGTATGAAAATCGAGACAGACTGGCACGTATAAAAAAGCCACATAATTCGTAAGAAAGGCTAAACGTTCCCTTTACCAAGGGTACAAAACTCTTAGGAGGAGAAGACACGAGCTGCAGATGATTATCGCCCTATCGAAGGTTAATGAGGGACTCGGAGGAGACCCTTTCCCACTCGTGACTCACAGCGCGTGGATACCGAAAAAATAACACAACAAAAAATATAATAATAACGATAAAGAAACGATTGTTACCCTCTAATTTATTTAGAGACTCCATGTGAACCTCGGAGGAATTCGACATATTCACACAAGACGAAATCGTTATACATATCGGCTTCGCGTCGGACATAAATAAAATGTTTATTATAATCGAGCGGGGTACCGATTATGATAAATGGCGGCCTCCTTTAGTGGTAGTCCTTTTACGACGACGCGAAAATATAATATAAAATATGTACCTTGAGAGCCTTGATATGTGCGTTTGCCGAACGTGTTCGCCTTCGAAGTGTCTGAAAAAATTCTTGCACATAAATCTAGCGATCCAATTAGGCAAATAACAGTTTAGATTTGTTCGCGGGCGTTTATGATTTTTCGAAATGTTTGTGCATTCGAGTTCCAGAGCGGACGACACGCGATTATTTCGCAAATTTATATGATAGATCACGTTTGATTATCAATTTGTTTGTTTGCGTGTTAAAAAAATTGAAGGCTACATATATTAAATTGTTTATTATTTGCATATGCAACGCATAAGAATGCTTTAGTTACAAGAAATATTGCACCAGCGATTTACAAACTTCTTCAATAAAAATTTAATTTATTACTCATTAAAAAAAAAACATAACAAGATCTCCCTACTGAATTACACACAAAAATAAACGTCCATTATTCTCAATAGACTCAAAATAGAAAAACATTAGAATCACTGCGGTTACGCACAGCACGAAATCGTGAGTCCCTTCTCTCCCTGATTATTCCTCGGACAATCTCACGCACAGACAACGCTAATACAATATTTATAATAATAATATAATCTAAACGGTCCTGTTTACAACAAACAAAAAAAAAATTGGCTCCAGGGGTGTATCCCTCGGGGCACACGACCGTCTCGCCGTCGGCGGCGCCCGTGGGTGTGTCAAGTCGGTCTATCCTCAAAGGGTGGATATAAACACCACCTCCGAGAAGTCGAGGACTCCTCCCAAACGAGGCTCTGGCCGTTTTTTTCGATTTAATTTAATTTTTTTAATGATATACTGCTTGGTGATAGATTGCGACGTGCGAAAGAATCGAGCCGAAATGTGTTGTTTTCGATTTGAATTTATTTTTTTGTGCAAAGTTGCGGAATCGCAGTCGAAATGCACAAGCATGCTCTTGGGCGCATTCGATTTGGAAACGGCGGTTTTGCACGTTAAAAATGTTAATTATATGTACGTGGAGGAGAATGCGCGCTCGCGAGGTCAAAAGTGCAACTGCGTACATAATAGGCGATCTCACGTCTCTTTCCGATGTACAAATATTTTGTAAGGAGTGATCGAGAAGCATACATTGACGAAGAGTTCACGTGGAATTTCGCCGGTGTGTTGTATTGTTTCGATTCGTCCGTGCGCATACCGAGAATTCATCCAATTATGTAATATCGCTTTTAATTAAAATTCAGCTCAAAGCCGATAATTATTTTAAAATAATAATGTATTGAAAAAAATAATTGAACTTCTGTTGATATATCGGAAAGGCCTTATCATACATATATCTTTTTCACTCCAAATTCAGCATTTCAAAATCAAATTCAACCATCGGATAATATTACTAAGACAGATTTTTACAATTTTTCACATTCAAACAAGAATTTTAATTTCCTTATCTTATGGACGGTTAAATGACATTTTTGAATATTAAATTTGATTTAGAAAAGTTTGAATTTGATTTATAAAATGTATAATTTGGACTTTAAAAACTGTATAGACTACAAATAACAATAATAAAATATAAAAACTGATAACTTGTTTATTGAAAGTACGACGTTTCAAAATCACTTTTCATACAGACTCCGAAGACATATGAAGATTCAACGGTCCGAGATGAATCACAAGGCTAGTAGTTATTTATAATATCGCACATGAGTTATTTATGGCGTACGTTATGGTGTATGTTATAACGTCGCAATAATGGTCTCAAACCGTTCCTCATTAGGATGACTCGCGGGCCCTCCTCGGTCGTGGGAAAACGTGGAGGTGGTTCGTTCAAAGATCGCTGTTGAGTACCTACTATGTACATGAACGTTCGTTTTGTAGTGTACTTTGTTTTGTGTGTACTCCGTTTTTTATTTGGGCCTCGGATCCGATCCGATGTACGATTGTGCGTGTTTGATGTTTGACGTTGTCGTTTGTGCGGTGCGATTGAAAATGAGAGTGAAAGTCGACGAGGTTTGAGCTGTGTCTAATTTAGGGTCATCGGTTATATAAATTTGAGAGGTTAGTACCTCAGAGTAAATTCTGCCGAGTTATAAAATAAAATTATGCAATGAAACTACTGAAAAAAATTAAGGCTTGCAAAAATCGATAATCTAAGGATTGAATTATGTATACGAATGACACGTGTTTAGTATTCAATAAAATTTTAATAAGAAATGTTGTTTATCTCTAAATCAATCGTCATTACTTTGAATGGTTCTATAAATTCTTCAATTTCGGTTCCGAACGTATGATTTCTTTTATACATGATACAAAACGAAAAAGGAGCTTTGAAGTCGGCAAAGCTCGCGTGATTGTTCAGTGCCAGATTTGGCGGCGGTAATTACCGGTCACGGAATTTACCAACGGTCGATTGCCAATAAAGCACACACACACCTATAAACAAAAATATATATGACTACTTATACACCGCGAAAGAACGCCATTGTGCAACCAAATTAACAAGAGAGATCTCGAAGATAACGTTCCCGTACATAATGCGAGTACGAACGTTAGCCGTTCGTATTCTCGACTTTCGAACTCCGACACTCATTAAAATAATAAATCGATTGTTTTAATTCGATTTGAGGCTTTTATGCGTTGTTTGTTAATTTACAAATTCAGAGAAGGACGGGCGTGTGTTTGCAATGGTGAATTTTCGGGAATTTGCCAAACTACCAATCAAGGGTGCTACGTGAGCGGTCAAAGGTCTTAGAACAATGAGGCGACCCAAAACAAAACTTTGTATATTATTATATTATGGACGTTCCTCAAATTTGCAAATAAGGCCGCAGGGTCGTTTTGCAGCAAGATTTAATGTGTTTTTTTTATGTCGTTTTAATTTCGAAAGAGATCTTTCAATGAAGAAACGTCTCTGTATTGGAAATAATGAACGTCGAACGTGTGGGTCAAACGATAGCTCTTATTGTGTCGATTTTTATATTTTTAGAAAGTCAACGATTTTTACAGAAAATTAATATATGATTATACTTAATTTTAGTTATTGTACGAAATTACTGTCAAAAAATTTGTTATAAATTACCTCTTATTTAGCAACGCACACATTTTCGAATAATAAACATATTTTATTTATTAACGTATTCCTTATAGACCATTTAATTAATGAATCCGACCTCGATTCCAAACGAAATTTTCAACTAAATACGTAAACCTTGATCTTTTTTCAAACAAAAATAGGCACCATTACAAATATCGATTTACAGCTTTTACATTGAAACTTTTACAACCCGACATTCCCAGAACTTTATCGCTAAATAATATCTTCATCTGTCGATGAGACGTAATGAGGACGATGGTCGGATACACCTAAGCGTGGGCTCACAAGCCGATGTAATATATAACGAAAAAATGTTATTGAAAAATAATTAGGGGCCCGTCTTTCTCTACGTTTAATATACGTATGTGTACGTGAACGTGAAAGCGCATTCGGTTGATGAATGAGTGTGTCGACCCGCACTCGCCCACACTTGACAATATTGGCTATGGATTCCATGTGGGTTTTGCTCATCTTCTTATAATAGTGTGCTTGATAATGTATTGTAATATATCAAAATATTGCTCGAATATACGGATGAGTTCGCTCGTAAATTCGAGCGATTGTTCCGATGAAATTTTATGAAAATAATTGGGCAATGTTGCAATATTTTGCAGTAATAATTAAATGATTGATTTTTTATTTTGATTTTTACAACACAATTAAATTATACATGGAGTATTGAATACGGTTTTTTTTGTTGGGGGATCTTCTCGGTATTGTGAACGTTTCGGCAATTTGTGCCAAACAAACACTTAATGACGCACAATAAAAATAATCGTTTAATGACAGCACCTGATTTGTAGAACTCTCACATACAATAATATAATATAATTTTTTTTTGGTGTACTACGAAAAAATTGCCTTTAATTAAGTTGCGGTTTATTGAGCAAACCGTATTTGCGGTTTTTCCTTTTAAACTCAAATTTTCATCCATCGAATATTGAAATGAATTCATTTTATTGCGTTTTACCTGAAATATTTAATTGTTGAAAAAATGGCACCAAATTCAATCCTTGCTCTTTAAAAAAGATGAATAAAAACGGTACTGTAGCAAAAAATACACATTTAGTTTTTGTCTTTGATTTTTATTATATATCAGTTACGGTTTATTGAGCAACCTGTATTTGAGGGTTTTTCCCTTTAAACTAAATTTTCCTGTAATAAACATTGAAACGAATTCATTTTACCTGAAAAATGTAATTGCTTAAAAGAATGGAACCAAATTCAATCTCAGTTCTTTAAAAAAAAATTAATAAAAATGGTACTGTAATAAAAACTACATATTAAGTTTTTCTCGTCGATTTTTATATCACGTTGCGCACACCGTTTAAATAAAGCGCCTCTAATGAATGTAATTTGCTGATGATACGCCGCCAAATTACAATATATTCGAGGTGAACGTTTTTTGGTTTAAACACACGATCGGTGTGGCGTTTTCGCAATGTCTATAATATTATCTAGCGAGTTCCAAGTCCAAGGAACGCTTTTTTACCAACGAATTCATAATCGCTTATGCATCGTTTTTGTGAGGCAAGTATATAGAAGAAGTTGACGTACAAATTTTCTGAATTGTTTCGTTTGGAAAGAATATTTTCGGTACGTGCCTCGGGGTGTTCAAACAACGACTAGGATCACCCATTAATCACCAATGGTAATGATCTCTACTGAAGAAAACACCTTCGTTTCTCGTGCAGTTCTCAAACCATCCTAGTTTTTTTTTTATTGGCTATATTTTGCGACGATTAAACTTATTCTAAAAATGTGAGAGAAGTCATAAATTTTGCTACATATTTTCAATGGATTGTCTTTGAGCCAAAAATTGCTTGAATCATATTTTTTAATGTGATGAGATTCAATATTACAAATTACTAAATCAAAATTAAGTACGTATTCATTTAAAAATTAAATAATTAAAGGACGTTTAAAAAAAAATTAGGAACACGTGTTCCTTTCACCGATATTTAACGGAACGAAACCCTTCTAGCGAAAATATTCAACGGCAACAAAAAAAATAAACTTTGTTGTATAACCTGAAATGGAAATGAGAAGACTATGCGAAACACCTGTTAAACAACGTGAGACGAATTATAAATAACTTATACATAGATTAGGTAGCTCATGAATAAATGAAAAATAAATGCTTAACTAGCTTTCTTCATAAATTCAACAAACGTCAAAAGCTTTCAAATTACGTATACGAAAGCGTGCCATTATTCTAGGGGGTCGGTTGCAGCTTATTTAATTTTAACCCTGCGGCTAAAAACCACAAATTTAACATATTAGGGAAACTGAAGAAGCATCGAATTATGCACAATATTATTTATATGTTGGCACAACATCTGCCTGTAATATATTGACTCATTATTCAATGTAGGGTAATTTTTCATATGATTCAAGTAAATATTGATAAATTTATTACATAGAAAATTTAATTGATGTATTGTGTTTGGATTGAATAATAGTTCGTAAAACGTGGCGCACGTTTAATTAATATTATATTTTAAAGTATTATGGATAGTCATGTCATGAGTTAGCTTGACCTCTAACCGACCATGTGTTCACTGTTCATAGTAACATTTGTTAGAATAGAGAAATAATAGATTTAGACAGGCCATTAACATTCATCCCATACATATTTGTGATATAAATGATCTGTCATTAAAAAGTGTCATCCGAAGAATTTGCCTCCGGCTTCTGAATATTTCAGATTCTTTCCGAGCAAATGTTACTCAACACACAATCCGATTCAAAATGCATTTTTTCACAATATAATCATTAAATAAAACCATTTCAGATTTTTTATACGAAACTTCAATGGAAATTCGTGATTTGAATTTAATTTAATTTATCTATCAAATTAAACGGTCTTATTTATGAATTTATTGGCATCGTAAAACGACCGAGGTGGGATAGGAAAGATAAGTATACATTTTTAGTATATCCATTCATTCATACCGTTGACCTTTTTCGGTAATGCGTTATCGTGGTATTGTCTTTTATTGCAAGTAAATTTATATGCATATACACACAAGTATTGACGTCGATAGACCGAAAGAGAGAGTTCAACTCCCGTTGTATATTATGATGGGTCGTAATTATTTATACGCGGGCCCTTCGTCAACTTTTAACTGAATATTTTCCGAGGTCGGGTCGCACGCATCACCGCTCTTTTTCGAACCTAACAAAAACGAAGAGTGCAAGAGTGAGTCGAAAAATAAAAACGAGTGAAGATAAAAAAAAAAACGAGAACACAACGAGAACGGCAAAGGCACATCGAGACAAAAAAGAGGTCTCAAAAAAATCAAAGCGAAGTCGTGAGCTCTCTTGATAGGAGATATTTCAGAATCATGTCACCGCCGCGGGCCAGTTCACGGGATAGCCTTTTATGATATTTTATTTATTTATTTATTTATTTACATCGGAAACGCCGACCGTGGATGGCACGAGAATTGATTTGTATGGGAGCGGACGAGTCCCAAATCGGCGATTGAGACGTTCGAGACGAGGAAGTGGGACGATTTGCATATTTTCGAAATTTTGCAATCGGCTCATGCGACGTGTGTGTGTTGTGATGAAAATTTTCGTCGAAATTCACACGTTCGTCAGTGGATACGTTGAGCAGTCATTAATCAAAAGTGGATTAAGCCTCCGGTGTTTGATTCAAGTACTGTACTAGAAAAAAACTGAAAACATTGTGGTTCAAAATTTCGTTATGTAATATAGAAAGATAATATCCATATTCGACTCATATGAAAATATATTGTTCGTATAAATTATTTTACTTTGCATTGCATAATGTCGAATATAAAAATTGAAAAGTAAGGTATCTATTTTGCATTTTATATTCTTTAATTTATATTCAGATATTTTTATAATATATTTTTAAAAATGAATCAAATAATTAAAGAAATACTTCGAAAATTTCCAATAAGATTCGACCACAAAAAATCAAGAAAAATCGGAAAATTTTCATTTTTTTTCTAATCCCAAATTCCCAATTAGCACAATATCTTTGAAACCGAGTATCTAATGCCGAAAAGTTCGCGATTTTTGGGCCTCCATGTGGAAATGTCTCAGGCGTGATTCGAGATCGGGCGCGCCCGGTGGGCATAAGTCACGCGGCTCCCTTCCCACGAAAAAAGCGAACCATTTCGTACGGTATCTATCGCATTATATTACCCCGCATGTATATTATTATATTTATATTCGTACACACACATAATGTGTCCGTGTACGTGAGTCCAGCGAACAAATGAACGCGAACAAATAACAATCATAGCCCTAACGACCCGCGCCGCCATTACGTCCGATCGTTCGTGAAAATGCTCGGCGGCGTGGGAAAGCTCCTTTCGGTTTTCGCCACGATTTCGGTGCATTGATATTGTTTGATGTGGATCAGTTTGTGTCTATTTTGAGTATGGTGTGTTTTGGAAATCGGGTTGTGGAGTTGAGAATTTTCCGGAAAATTCTTGGAAAATTTTCTGTTGATTTTGGTCGAATGTAATTGTTATTAGAATGTAAGTGTGTTTCTATAGGTTTGATGGATTACTTCACTTGAATATCTAATAGTCATCATCATCATCATTATATACAATTTATATAACATGAATTGCAAAATAAAGTGTTGCATAATAAACGTTATCGGTTGTTTATAAATTTTTCAAAATGTTAAATGGGAGGTAACACAGGAATAATTTCAATATTTTTTAATTTATCCTGAAGATAGACAAAGATTGTCTAGTTTTTCTCTTAGGATATATCTAACTTTTCGTATACTAGATTCTCAATAAATGATGAAAATTATAACTAAATAGGTTTTTAACTAAACCTAAACCAAGCAACTTGGGACTCTAAATTTGAACAATTTAGTCACTATTAAAATTATTATATGATAAAAATATTGTATGGCAAATATCGATAAAATGTATAAATATTATTAAAATAGGTATATGAAACTTATTTAAGTTTTCAGAAAAGTATTGAACATAACTTTTCGGATTCTATTGAAAGATTTCCCTTTCTATAAAGTCAAATAACGTATTATATTTCAATTATTACTTTGTAATAATCTCATTACATGATTAAATCTATCTATTAACCACTGCATTTATTACTCAACTTCATAAGTCATCATGTAAAATTAACATATTGAACAAAAACAAAATTCTCTAAAAAAAAAAAACGGACAGTACTTAATGTGAATCAATAAATTCGTCAGTCACACGAAAAGCCCCGTGTGAAAATCGAATCGGTCATCATCAAGAGGGGATACATAATATACAGGGAGGGCAAACGGTGCGTTTACGTCCAGGTATCATTACGATACTGATGGCGAACGGTGGTAGACCACGAATAATGGCGGGGGCATGACACAGAAATCGAGATAGATCTCTCGATCGAGACCGAGAGAAAAACGACAAGCGACGAGATCCAAAAAAAAAAAAAATATACATAGACACACAAAACGAGATCGGCGAAGGATGTAACGGGCGAAATCACAGAGCGCGGTCATTAGACAGAAGTATTTCATAATGATACAGTGGGAAACGAAACCCCGGCATTGCCGAGTAATTGCGATATTTATCTACCGGCTTCGGACGAGCATTATATTGTGTATTATGTATTATATTATTATTATAAATGTGCGCGCTTTCGTATGTGTGTATGCGTTTTTTCGGGTGAGTTAATGGCCGTCGACTGTGAGAACATTCGGTGACCCCGCCTGGGGTGTCGAATGACTTATTTCGTCGGTTGTTGGAATTTACCCGGTGCGTTTTCCCAAATAAGGCGGTAGGACTCCATGGTAGGCAGTACGCCTTGCGGCTTTTCCCATATTATTAATTTTATATTGCGTAGGAAGGGTTTTTTTGGTTTATTTTCGAATCTTTTCGGTTTTTTCTGTAGAGTGATAAATGTCTGGAATTTGACGTGTGATAATGTGTTAGGATATTTTCGGGATGACGAAACTGTGCAAATATTTAAGGAATCGTTACATCATTATATGAAATTTGTTATATACATTTTTTGACATAGATATTGTCTATTTAATATTCAATGCTCAAGGAAAGTTTTCCGATTTATCGTTGGAAATCTAAACATTTTTCACTATAACTAAATAGTGATAAAATAATGTTTTTCTTCATGGATCTACACACTAAAAATTATCCTTCATAATTATTTTATTATTAAATTGTTACAATTTTTTTCAGAAATTTTTTTTGGACAAAACTAACATCTTGACTTCTTGTTGTCACATTTTTGAAATGTTCCCAGTTTGTGAATGATTTTCCATTTTACTCGTGAAAATAAAAGAATTCTATAACAAAAAACTGCAATTGAATAACACTTAAAACATTCGAATCGAACTTTAATTATATTTTACGCTAAAAATGAATATCGTAAACGAAAAATGAATCATGCGTTTTACTGTAAGCGTTCAAAAACTTTTTCCAGTGTATAATTTAAAAGTATGAAGCGCGAAGTTCATATTATTTTAAATGTTCAAATACACTTTATATTGCTCAATGAATTCGCGAAAATTCATAACTTATTGCATATGTGATTTATTGTTTCCTTTTACTGAAGTGCAGTCAGAAAACATGTTCTATTTATTTTTATTTTGAAGTCAACAACATTGGAAGTATTTGAAATTATTCCTGAAATCGTTTTTCCGATTACATTTGTACTATTTAACTATCACTATCTTTTTTTTCTAACAAAATAAGATTACGAATTAAAAAATATGTAAGTAATAGGTACTCGGGACTCGAGATTCACATCAAAACATACGAGTATTCCTGAAAATTTATTCTCGAATCGATTGGATCAGAAGCCCAATTCTATCAATACCGCTTTTCTTTTTAACTTCAATAATCATTAAACAGAATAAAAACTTTACATCCAACTGAAAATAAATAAAAATCTTTTAATATTAATTTAAATAGAACTAAATTGTACAATACACAAATCGACCATACTCTTTATGCATTCACAGACCGATTTGCATCGCAAATTCGCGATGCACGAAAATTATTCGACGGCGGATACGGAAGTGCCCCACGCTCGGTTGCCGCTCACCGGCTAACGTCGTTAACACTGATCTAGATCCGACTCGATCGCACGCGATCTCTCCAAAACGACTCAATCCGGCGCCGTTTCCCGGGAAAATGCGTCGTTTTTCAAAGTGTCAGAGGAGGCGTGGCCCTGCACTTCGCGCACCTCATTTGCATACAAAACGGCGGCAACCACTGAAAAGCTTGTCCTTTTTAATTTCGAATCGCCTTTGAAATGTAAATCGAGTCGATGTTGTGCGGTAAGGGAAGCTTTTGTGATAAGAGCGTGAGTAAAGCTCATTTTTGTATGCAGCTTTTCCAGAGTGCACGGTAGCGAGGGACACGCGTACCTCAGTAGCGTCGGAGGAACGTGGACTTTGGCATATGATTGGTGGACGTCGTCTGGACCGGTAGCCAATCACGTGCGTAGCACGGTAGCCAATCCCCGCCATTGGACAATCCACTTCCGCCGCGCGTAACACAAAGAAATTTCGCGAAATTTTCCCGCGAGATGTCACTCGATGACCGGAAATTGAATTACGCTTATACATACAGTTTTTACATTCCAAATCTATTTCCTTTTATAAATCAAATTCAACCATTAAATTTATTTTATAGATTATGGATTTAAATATGTAGAATATGTATTATTCTTGTTAGTATGTAAAAAACTCTAAATCCACCAACTGAGATTATTAAACCATATTGAAGATTTTATTACATTTCATTGTTTGATATAACAATGGTTTTCATAATTAATTTATTGTTTCAATTCGATTTGAGTATAGACTAGATTTTCAGGTGTTTGTTTCTACATTTTCAACTTCACATTCTTTCAAAACATTAAACAGGTTATATTTTCATCATTTATAATATATACATTATGGATTTACTTGTCGATACGTAACTAATAATTCTGTTCACGATCCGTGCACTTTGAAAATCGATCAAATAAAACTTATGCGCATTAAATGAAATCCGAGTCGATAAATAGCTTCGTGTTAACTACGAGTGCGAAAACACTGTGTGAAACATTCACCTACCGTAGGGGTAACAACGAATCGATATGAATTATGGATTCGAAGTAAGTACAAAGTATCCAATATCACGCCAACTGGAAGTGAAGTGCACACGAAACACGCAATTCAATTCCTTCTTCGGCAGATTATGTTTCAAAAGTGTCCGTCGTATTCCTTCGAGACATCTCACTCGGAACACGTACGATTAAACAGTGTTTATTCATTTTCATATTCTCTAATTTCGAAATCAATTCGAAAGGTATTTTTAGTGCATCGCAATAATTCAAGTCTTTCGATACAGTATCAATTTTGGTGTTTTTTGGTACGTTAATGGGGTCGTGTGCCCATCGCAGATTAGTGTATTTATTGTTGAGGAAGTGGACCGATATCGATGACGAAGAGCGTAATGTCTTCCGTAACTTAAATACATATGTACGTAGATAAGAGAGGGAAACGTGTGACCTGCTCTCGATGACTTAACACTCGAAAGCTCTTCTCCTTCGATTAAGTTATAATTTATTGTTATTGTCTTTTGACATCTTAAGTATAATTATTTCAAGTGACCTTATTGTATCGATAAAATATTTCGTTCTAATATGAATAAATAATGGTTTTTATTGGTATAATATTTTACGGAAAATAAATTGAATGATTTGAATAATTTATTATTAAAATATTATTTATAAATCACTGTGAAAAATTTAATTTAAATGAGAAATATAATTAAACGAGGTTTCTTTAATTTTATTCGAACTATTAATAGAGACATCTATTTGTACGAATTCCAACTAAAAATTTTCTTACAAATTTCCATACTAAAAATCGTTTCTAATCATGACTAAAATATCAATATTTTTACACTTTCACATTTCAATCGAAAACACATAATTATCACATCACGAAAACCTATTCACACACACGACAACGCTACTCTCACTGATCGATCGAATCACAACGTAATTAAATCCGATGGAAAAAATGTCATCGGGCCTATCACCATCGTTCCGCTCGAGCGATCTTCATGTTTGTCCAAGGCGATAGCTTATTAAAATCAAGCCAAGTGTAACGAAAGGGCCCAGGGACCGGCCCTTCGGGTCCTCGGACCCTCTCGCAAGTTATGACTCGAAAAACCCATTTCATCCGGGTGATCGTCCTCGAGCCATTGTCAATGCGAGCCGATATATTGCTCGCTTTGAACGGAGCAAATACACTTTAATGCGAGTGCGAAAGTAATTGCAAAATGAGAGAACATCAGATCGAAATGCATTAGGTATGATTTTAAAAAGTGGATTCTATATGTGAAAGCTATTATGTTATTTGCGCTATCTAAATTTCAATAATTATTGTGTATATAACGGTTTTGTTACGAGTCGTTCTGTAAATATATATCTGAAGTGAAATTAAACACACACCACAAATACGTTAGTCGTTTTTGAATAGAGAATTGCGGCTTTTTCGTGTCGGCAAAGGGTTAAAGCGACCTCCGACGTAGGGGCACGTCTCGTGTGTTATTTACGACATCGTACACGGATATACTCGTAATCGAAACTTGACACACGCGTATATGACTCATACGAGATTATCTTTTATTATCTCGCCTGAAATGTTATATCTCAATAATAAACACGACTGCAAATTGGTTTTGCGTACGCATCCCGACTACACCGCGGAAAAATTATCATAAACTATCCTAGCTTATTATATAATATGTTCTATTTTAATATTAACATCTATTTTTAAAAAATTATAATATTTCATCACTTCATTATAGAGAACAATGTTTAAAATCCAATTTTTTCCTATCTTCAGTCTTAAAAAATATCGAAAAATTCCATCAATTTTTCACCAACAAATACGAAACATTTACACAAAAACATAAAGATTAAAGCCTGAAAATTTAAGCATTCGCATTACAATAAACTTCGCGACACCCGAGGAATCGTACGAATCGATTCTCGCACACGTGCGTAATTGCGCCATTGAAAATCGTCAATGCGGCACCCCGTAATTTCACGGACAAGTATTATATTTCACGTGTAATTTTGTCAGCGTCTAATTGTGCTGGCTCCACTATATTATATCATACGACCACGCTTCGTGCCGACAATGGAGCAGAAACTCGGTGCCGAGAAACTCGGATATCGTCCCTATTAATCGTACGTACGTAATTTATACGGAAACCGTATAAGGAAGACCGTCTTTACTGGCCGTTTCGCAATTTCGTTCGAGTCGCGTGTAAAAAATATCTATTACTGGGTATTATAATGTGCGAGGGGACGATTGAGTTTTCGTATCTGAGGAACGAAATTTATTGGTGAATAAATAAATTTTATAGGTGCGGAAAAAATAATCGTATCGAATGTAGGTAGGCGTAGCTTTGTATGGAATCGTTAATTGAACGTTTGTTGCAGAAATATTGGAATCGGTTAGTTTTGATGTAATAGAGTGTTAAATTAGAATTTTGAGATAAAGTCAAATCGATATTGTATCAATTATAATGTTTCTATTTAGGTATTATTAGTGACAAGATTTTGAAAATGTCAAAGAATCGTTAAAAAAATATTAGTTAAATATTAGGTTTAGAAACAGTACAAAAATTTAAATTGAAAATCAAGCGTTAATTTCAAAAAAATATTTATAGGCAATATCATCATTAAATATAATAAACACTAAAAATTAGCGCCGCAGACGAAAATATTTTTCGTTTTGTATTGATATGTTATTTAATCACTATTAAAATAGAATCATTTTCATAGAGAAAGAAAAAGGAGGATAATTTTCCTTTTTTTAATGGGGACAAAGGAAGACAGAATTTTTGAGTACGAGATTCTTAAAACGAGGACAATCAACTTCAAAAGAGAACATCTGATCAGCCTATGTGATTATGAATACAAATTAAATTAAAATACAAATTACATTTATAAACTAAATTAAATTAAAATAAAATTGATTAAACGAATTAAATTAAATTAAACTAAACTAAGTTAATTTCAAAAACAAAAATATTTTTTTAATTGTTAAACAATTGTTTTGTATAGAATTTTTTTTTTAACAGCATATTTTCACGTTTGTGACCTCGAAACTATTTATAACCACACCTTAATCGCCTACGATTGTGTGATAATTATATGATTACAATATTTTAAAAAATCTATTAAAATAATTTATTACAAAATTATTACTGCTATACAATCAAAATAGTCGTTTTAAATATATAACACGTTTCATTTGAAAGTAAACACATTCGAACGTCAGTATAAATACAGATATTCAAAACATACAATCGGCCGACGGTTGTCGCCATTAATCTTCAACTTATCACCATTGCGCATTTTAGATGTTTTATAATTAAATTACACGTCCGATCGAAATCTATTACGTGATTCGGTACACGTCCAGCGTTAAAAAAAGCCAACAAAAACGACGTAACGTTTAGATCGAACGGCTCACGTGCTGTGCGTTAAATCACAGTAGGTGATTGATTATAATAAATGCATGATTTAATTCGAAATCCGGTTTAAATATTGGTCATCGCATCGCGTGCCGCCATTGGATTCGTTTAATTTACCCATCGGTCCGAAGAAGTTACCAGGTGTAACCAAATGGAAACTATGTTTGCAATGATAGTCAATGATTTATTGAATGGAAAGTTTTGAATGATTTTTGAAATGTGATGTGGTCAATAAATAGATAAATAGTTCGATTGAACTTCATATAATTTAAAAGAAACTGATTTTAGTGTTCAGATCAATGATCTTTATTTAAATATAGAATTGTTTAATATACCTATTAGTTCTTATTGATCATTGATGTTAAGTTATAAGTAGTTTGATTCATCATCATCATTATTGTCGACCCGTTTTGTGCCCACTACAGGACAAGGTTTCCCCATTAAATATTGGGGGTCTAGGATATATACCTATATACCTTATCCGAGAGCCAACCTGATATCGATAAGTAGTTTGATTATTAGATGAATATATCATTGACCTGAAACTATTAAAAAAAATATGGGTTTTATTAGCCAAATTGAATTTTTGATGGTCAATTGCAAAAATTAATGTTATTATGGAGAAAACCATAAAATATATTTTTCAATTTAAATTTTTCATTATTTGTCATAATAGATTGTTATTCTAAAAAACACTTACTACAATTTTTATACCAATAACATCAAAATTCAAGTTTGTATACGAGTCTTAATTGAAAAAAATCTTTGTATTGATAGATATGTCAATGACAACATTTTCCATAACGACGATGATGACAAACAATATTCGAATCTTCAAAACATTCCTTCTTCTTTTAAAATATTTAAATACACCCGGGTCTCGTATCACACGATCATATAGTTCCACAAAAACGTCGTGTAATACAAATCCGTGTTATACAAGGTTTGAAATTCATACAAAATTAGGGTTCGCGTTCCAAAAAAAAAATAAAGGATAGTGTATATGAATATGTACTGTATTTTTTTAAATAAACAAATATAAATTTACATATTTACTGAAAAAAACTTTAATAATATAATAAAGTATTCTTTCATCATCGCTATCAATTAGAATTCTATATGTTTTACTCTTTTTCGTGATCGGTTGTAAGTTTTCATCATCGAAAGACTTTGGATTTCTTGTGGTTTTAGTCTTCGAAAATTCGGTAATAAGCGATTGTCTAATTTTAGCGTATAAATCTTTACGTATTTCCTTATAAGGTTCCAAAACCTGTTATAATTCCCTCTTGAATTTCGAACTTCTTTCTATTATAGGATCCTTTTCAATAAAAAAAAAATCTAATTTAATATCATTGCCCATTTCATAGACGTACAAATCAAACATTAATTTTTCCCCTGAAGTCGTGTTATATAAAAATATGCCACAATTTATACATCCGTGTCACATAAAACCGTGTTATACGAAGCCCGTATGTACGATCCATATTCTACAATAAAATATACCGCTCACACCACCATTTCCTCGACAATACCAAAGAGCGACCGAACCATTCACGCACGCCATCGAGCGCGCCGCACACGACACGCAAAATCTTGCGCACACACACACTCGAATCCAAAAAAATACACACATATAGCCCGGTATGCATAGGCAGCACGTAATATGTATAATATTGGGTGGTTGCAGAGCGGCGCAAATGAAGGCCGCGGGCTTGGCGTGACCCGTGACCCGTGACGCGGCCGTGGCGCGGGAACAGGCCCCGAGCCGCGGGCCACAACCCGCAAACACCTGACCCACACACACACACACACACATGCACGTGTGGAGAGTGGTTCTCAATCTGTTCGTTTTGAGGTTGTCGGTTGGTCGGGTTGCTTTTGGATTCGGTTGGGTTTGACGGTGTGTGGGTTGGAAATGTGATGTTTTGATGATTGCGGTTTGTGTTTTTGAGGAGTTTTGTAATTTTTAATTGTCGTGATATGGTTGAAGGTGAGATCTCGTGGTTTATTATGTTTGCGTTATCTTGAGTCTCGTCCGTATATAAAATTTAAATTTGGATTGAAAAATTAGATATCGACGCATGGAAGTGCGAAACCCGAATCTCGAATTCGGTAATTTCACGAATATTAGCGATAATTATTACATTATTTTATTGATTTTTATTATAAATCAAACGGTAATAGAATTTATTATTTGAAATAATTAATTTCACTTTTACATATTTAAATAACGATTAGATATCACGTATCAACGGATTAATCGTAATTATTTTTCTTACAGTATTGCAAAAAACGTGCAGAATTTGTGATTTTATAGTTGCGGCTGAAGTTGAGTGACCGAATTAAAAAGAAAAATCAAATTTCTTTGAATAATTATAATTCAAAGTTTGACTATTGCAGTGCATATGTAACATACATTCACGGTCGAACGCTTTCTTTTTTGCCGTGACTTTTCAACCATTGACACGGACATGTTGCCCGGCAAAATCACTAAATTCGAAAAAACGAGAGTGAAAATTTATAGAAACCAACCCTTTACAAATCGTCAAAAAAATACAAAAAAACTTAAAAATCTTTTGAAACTAATTAATGCGTTTTAAAAGACTACAATAATAGCGCTTTTTGTCTGTAATTTGAACACGTCCGAACCGACTAGATGTCTTCTAATTGTGTTTAATTACAGTTCACGTAATCGTAATGATCATTAGCTCTATGTAACGGTACAATCACACAACAGCTGCAATCCGAGCTCCGAATTAACAAATTAAAACCAAATCTGTTTATAAAAACATCCATTATGGCCGACACGTCTTCATCCGAACACGTAAACCACTAATAAAAGATACCTGCACTGAGCGGCAATCATTTCGCTACTGATTAATTTATTATATCCCCTTCTAGTTCAATAAAATTAGCCTCGTAGATACAGACACTCGGATGGACAGTTGAAAAATCAATTTGGACCCGTGACAGCCAATTTACGGTCTACGGCCGATTTACGGGCGGATTTCGCGTTATCTCCATAGTATTTCGGGTCGCGTGGTTCCGAAGACGTTAAAATACCATGAATGGTGGTTGGTTGGTGGTCTTTCGACGCCTTTGTTTTTTCCGTACAAATAATGTCTCTCTTTCGCATCGGACCTTTTTTTGTTTGGTCAAGAGTAACCAGCTCGATTTGACCAAACACGGTCCATTACTTACGTGTTGAGTGTTGACCTTTTAGTGCGATATAAAAAAATAATATTTTAATTGATATATTGTATTTGATTTAAAATAATGGTTTTATTTAAATTTAAAATTATCTCGAAACACAAAAGGAACAAATAAACCCTTTTCCGTAATGGTGCATTGGTTTCGTGACACAAAAACGAAAATGTTTATCCAGAGTGAGTATCAAACACACAAAACCAATAAAATGTCACAAAAAATCCACTAAAAATCCCCGAGACGAAATTTGTTGGGTGCTACATTACACGACCCGTAAATGTGTTTTTCGTACCTTTCTGGTATGTTTTTTTTTTCGAAAATATGTAGAACCTGCTTTTTCCTGCACGTGCTCCGAGCACGACTCTAGACAAGGACGCATTCTTTTTCTTCGTGCGAGACTCGAAACTCGCACCTGTTAGTTCGACGATAACATTCGAAGATAGTGGACAATGTGCGAGCTCGGTCCGAAAACGAATTAAAAAATTACACACACACACACACACGAACGACCGACAAATCATCGGGTCATTATCGCCGTCTTATCTGCTCATTGCGAAAATCGTCCCGAGAATAACGATTCAATGCGCGTCATTATATTTTTGCGAATCAATTAAAATAAATCATGCGTTTTCGCGATGATATATCGCACACCTGTCGAGAACGGGTTTTTGTCGAAAAACCATAACGTACCGAGGGGTCACTCAGAAGTGTCGTAAATATGAAAACGCTTGTTTAGGGATATGTATTATGGATATATATTGTATATAGGTTTTCGAAAAGTAATTAACCGAATTCTTTCGGGTTCGATTTAACGAAAGTACGAGCGCATGCCTACACGCGTCTATAAATGGAATTAGTTAATCGATAGTGATTTGTGTGTGCCGAGGTTGAAAGTTCACACTCGGAGACTGTAAAAGTTCACGTGTTTTATAACGGATTACGGTTACCTTATAATTAACGCCACTTTTGCTTTTGTTTGATTTATGGATTTCGAAATGCGAAAGCGCACTTGTGAATTCGACCGTACGAAAATTGCAGCGCACCTTTTCTTTTCGTATTGAATAATATTTTTCACATATCTACCTGTTGCTTTTGAACGTGTCATAAAGGGCGATGATTTATGTGCGGAATATATGGATATAATTATGCGATTCGTTCCATTTGCCACTGTATATATTCAGATGTGGAAAAAAATAGTCTTTTTTGTCAAACGCGCCGACTTTCGATATGTGAACAAAAACCATGAAAAAGCGCATTCTTTTCCGTTAACAAAAGCGTCCAAAGAATGGTGTTCATGAAAACGTCATTAGTCGAACTGCGTTCTTTGACAAAACACCTGAAATATTTCATGGAGCAGCAGCGTTGTTCGAATAATTCGGTTTTATTTTTCGGGATGGAGAAAAATCGACGGAATGTATTACCACGATTATATCGCATTGAATGATGAGCTCTCATGGATGCATAATTTTGCGAGACGGGCTTGGTAGCGGACGGTGGTATTTCAAATACAATTATTCACTCGTTTTGTATCTGATTTACCACCGTTGCTGAAATCATTCGCCAAAATAAATATTTATCTGTTTCTTTTCGGAGTTTCGTATTTTTTTTTCTCGTCCGTTTGTTTTATACGTTCGTTTCTCGGGGATATCTTATTTAAACGGTGAACGTGCGAAAAATCTTATAAGGCGATCGCGCAAATATTTACGATCGCCTTTTAATACGTATTCGTTTTTCTTGCATCGAGTATATAAATTTAAAAAAAATATCTCTTTAATTGAAAAGCCCCGCAGCTATATGGCAATTTGCAACATTTTATTACTTGACGAAATTGATACATTTTGCCATGTGCAATCGTCGATATCAATCATATATTTTTTCATGGATTAATAATATTTGATATTATATAGAAT
>JAOXNN020000091.1:189991-225850 GCA_028571205.2 Hydropsyche betteni | reverse complement strand
ACATTTTGCCATGTGCAATCGTCGATATCAATCATATATTTTTTCATGGATTAATAATATTTGATATTATATAGAATCTTATTATTAAATTAATTTTATATTGAATTTAATTAAAAAAATATTTATTATAATAATATGTATTTGTTACAGTTGAGTATGATTGAGTTATGACCGCAGTCGGATAGATCTAACCTCGCTGTTTCTGTATTGCTGTTATAACATAGATCAAGGGTCAAGTTCAATGCATTTCTATCGCATATAAAAGAGTCAAAACAGTTGTAAAAAAATTGCCAGATTAGAAAAACATAAATAATCACTTATGAAGTCGATAATTCTCGAGAAACGTGCTAATGAACGATGCACTAATGATGTTTTTAATTTTTTTATATCGAATTTTTGTTCAAAAATTCGAAGCATTCTTATTATATATATTAAGTTTATAAATCGAAATATAGTATTTTATTTCAATATCTATAAAGGGGAAACTTTGGTGATTCCACAATAAGTAATTGTCACTATTTTATATTCTGATATGAAATATTATAATAAAAAAGTTTTCGATTTTAAAGCGATTACATTATTTAGATGTTGTACAACTTCACTAATTTTGTATGACATTTCCTCAAATGATGAAATCTGGTTCGTTTAACTTTGTGATATTACAGTCGTTTCAAAATTCAATATCTTATTTCAATTTTATGTAGGTATACCCACCGATAGTAAAACGCATTTTTATGAAGATCGAAGCTTTGTTTTATTTACCTGAATCACGCGTGTATGTGTGTGGATGAAAAAACTAAAAACGGTTCCAAATCATGTCAACCGTGAATGATTATCACTAAATTACATCAGCATAAAATCGTTTATATACTACCAAGCTTCTAGTATGTATAGTTTTCGAAAATACATCGGCGTTGTTCAAAAATTTAACTTCATTCGAACTATCACAGATTTATCCGAATTTCCCCTACATTACGAATCACGCACCGTCAACATTGTCAACACCATTCTTTTCAGTACCACGATTCGATATCAACGCTTTCTCGCTCCGAATCACAAACCCACCGCGACTTGTGCACGTCACCACCACATAATATACCATCGTACAATAAATCGTCGTGAAGGGATCAAACCGCGAGAGGGCCATTTCAACGCCTATTTGAGCCTTGCTATCAAATCGGCCCATTGTCCTCCACAATGGCGAGACCGTCGTCTCCATTGTGGGCTTTTCTTTTCGCCCGACCCCCGTACAAGAATAGATCACAATGGCCGTGACAGAGGAGGTGCCACCTTTGATATCGACAATCATTCGCCGCGGAAAAATCGAGGCTGTTGCTCGAAATCGTGAGCTCGAGGATCGGAATCGGATTATCGGCGTAGTGTTGCTGTGGTTTCGTTGACACCTTTTCGTTTGGTCGATGAGTGAAAAGTGATGTTCGAGGCGTTTGTTTTGAAAGTGGTGGATGTCTGTGTTTTTTTTGTTTTGAGGTCGAGATTTGTATTTTAATCAATAGAAAAATATTTATATTGTTAATCTCCTATATAGAATAGCGGATTTCTGTGTGTCTGTCTGTGTGTGTCGATGACGCTCGCGAATTTATTTATTTTTAATTTTTCCGCGACTTTTGAATGAACGGCCCGAACGGTACTGATGATGATGATGATGATGATGGTGATGATGGATGAGGATGGATGATGGATTATGATGATGAATGATGATGATGATGATGATGATTTTTTTCTTCCTTTTTTCAAATGAACGACCCGAGCCGCGACTTTTGATGATGATGATGATGATGACGATGATGATGGTGGTGATGATGATTTTTTTTTCCTTCTTTCAAATGGGTACACATTTCGAGTTCACACAATCGGGTTTTCACATTTTATCGTTTTCCGTTTCTTAACAAAATCACAGCCGATGTTATTAACATCGGGCCTATATACTAGTCTTCTATATATAATCATGGATAGATATCCATGATGATCCATAGATATCCATATACACACAGATGTATGTATGTCTGTTTGTTCGAATGACGCTCGCGACTTTTTCACGAATATGGTATTTATACGTATACAGTTAACGTCTATAATATTATGCTTATTATGCTCGCGACTTCGGTGTTCTATTATGATCCTTATGCGTATACAGTTAACGTCTATAATATGATGCTTATTACCTTCTGCCTCTGGATTTGCCTATATGTCACAAACAAATAACAAATGAACTATTTTGATTTTATTAATTAAATATTAAATATTTAAATCGGGTAGGTACAAATTTCGGGTTCACACAATCGGATTTTCACATTTTATCGTTTTCGGTTTCTTAGCAAAACCACAGCCGATGTTGTTGACGTCGGGCCTATTTACTAGTATATTATATTAAGGATAAAAAATTTACTCCAATATTAGTACCTTAATTGAAAGTACGTAATATTAAAAATGCAATAAGAATTATCTTAATTGAAATAATGTATTTTTAAAATAATAGCTTTATACAATTTTCATAATCATTTTTTTTTTAATTTAATTTATTTTACGTAATTATATTTAAATTTCAGTTGAAACATATCATATTTTCAACAATATTTTTGATAAATGAACCGGTTACTTTAAAAGTGATGTAAAGCCATTTTTTTTTAGCTCAAAATATTTAAAATTAATTGAAAAATATAAAGGTATGATAATATGGTTGTTTTATTACTATTTTAAATTTAAGAAGTTTTAAGTATATATCACTTTTAGAATAAATGTTTCTTTCATTTAATTTGAATCATCGATTGCGTTGAACTTAAAAACAATCCATTAATATCAAACCATATAAAAAAATAGAAAATTATTGCAGACTTCCTCAAACATTTTACGTATATCAAAAACATTTGACACCGATGATTTAGTCAAATACATTTTTTCAAAACGAGCAATATTTCTCAAACATATTCCCTACATCTTTCACAAAAAGCAATGGCACTCATTATAATTAGTGGTGCCGTCGAAACACAACACGAGCGCCGATTGGCCGGAAAAAGGGTGTAGCGAAAAAGGCCGGTGGACATCTATCGAATGATTTATATCGGCGACGACAAGGTCCCCTCTCGCATTTCGATATATCGCCGAAATGTACGAGTGCGTTATTGTTGAAACGAAAATAACGACCGTGTGACGGGTATAAATTGTCAAAAATGCGCGAGCGGCCCGCTCGATATGGAGCCGGCCGTTAAACGCCGCCGTTTCGCGAGCCGAGCCGATTTATCGAGCTTTGAATATGCGAAAAATAATTTATACGACTTCGATTATGTGTAATGACCGCTTTTAGAAGTTTTGAACGACTCAAAGTGGCGTTAATTGCGGCCGGATCGAGCCGACGGTATGGAAAATGTTTTGACGTTGACATAATGCGTTTCGGGTGAAATATTGGAATTTCGCGTATTTATAATATTTTGAATGTTAAAACAGCTTTTAAACTCGAAATTTAATCTTGTATAAATCAAATTTAACGTTTTTCAAATCAAATTCAATCATCGGGAAGTATCACAGCTTTTACACTCCAAACTCAACCTTTTACAAATCTAATTCGATTGTTGGAAAGTATTTCAAGTTTTATACTCCAAATTTAGCCTTATACAAATCAAATTCAACTTTTACAAACCAAATTCAATATTTTACAAATCAAATTCAACATTTTTCAAATCAAATTCTACCTTTTACAAATAAAATTCAACCAATGGAAAGTATTTAAGACTCTTTTTATAGTAATCAATGAAATATAGTAATCTATTCTTCAATTTGACTTTAATAATCTCACAATCAGTTAGTGATTTTTTTTTAAATTTCATATAAAAAATTAATTGCTCAAAATGCAATTACATTTTTGAATAAATTAATTGGAAAATAGGTACCGTAGATATGTAGGTACCTAAAATTTCTTTTATATCTTCGATTAAATCATAAAAAAATGAAGACAATAAAATTGATTTAAATTTGATTGATTGACTTAAATTTGATTTGAGATTAAAAAGGTGGAACTCGTAGTTCAAAAAATTGAATTTGAAGCTATTTCGAAATTTCGCGTATTCATTTTGAATGTTTCCTTTGAAAAATGTGTCAATGAACCGATTTAATAATTTGAAAGTGTTGAGTGCGTATACGAAGAAGAAAAATGTCCGTTTCTTAATAGACACTTAGCACGTAATATCGCGTAGGCGTCGACGCGAGCTATAAACGTAAAATACGCTCGTGCACTAAAAATTTTTTAAGCAAATAGCGACTGTTTAACTCGAACCATTACATTGTTTCCGAACGACCCGGCCATTGTTTGGAGTCAGCGACTTCTTCGGCGGGGTTGTTGCGCACTCCATACACAGAAACAGTCCTTTTTTTCGCCGGGCTGAGAGCGAGTAAGGCATAATGGGCAATAAAGTATTTATTAAAAGATGCGCGTTCGTCCATTTCGAATGTTTGCTTTGGGCAGAGGTTCCCAGAACCATATATCACTTGGAGAGCAACTCGTTCCGGAGCGACGTTAAAACGCGAAATCCTCGCGCGATTCGCAACGCAATGCAATTTCGCTAATACGCTCTTAAAAAAACTTCCTTCGTTATTTATGCGAAGCAGTTGTAGTACCTGGTGTGTTATTTTTTGAATTTCTCGTCTCGTTGCGGAGCGACCAATTACCGGCAGGCGGGAATTCATCATAGCGAGTTGCTTGTCGGCAATAACAGAACGGTGGGCAAGCTTTTGGTCCTCTTCGTTATAATATATGGGGAACACAATTAGGAGTTGAACCCCCGCTGAGAAGGTGCAGAGGCACCCAACCCTTCATGGTGTAAGTATGCGAAATTTATTAAAAAAAGATTCACTCCGCTGACTTATTTTACGTCATTACTCCTGTCGTTGTGGTGTCGTCCATCATCGAGATTGAATGGATGTTACACAATAGAAATAATATAATATAAACAGTATAAATTAAATAATTGGATTTTTAATAAAAAAATACGTTTGTGTTGTTGTGGTGGAAAATCTTGTATATTTTGTTATGGAGTGATTCAAAAATCGGTCTCGGTATTTCAATACGTCTCAAAAATTGCATTTCAGATTTATCGTTTGTTTGAAAGTGAACCTAACGTATAGCGTCTTAATATTTATGCATTTATGCAAATCGTCTCTCGTCCGAATGACGCCCTCAACCTTGACCATATGACCCAAAGCTTATTTATTGTGATTTACTTCTTCGTGATGTGCATAAATAAATTTGAAAGATGAATTTTTTCCACACGAATTCTCGGCCCTTATTCGTTTTTTCTAATTTTAATGATGTCAAACGATCATTGAGATTCTGTTCATAATTGTTTTTACTTTCGATTACATTTTGAACCCTTCCCAATTTTATTTTATATTCAAACATTTATTACTGTACGAAAAAAATATTATTTTCGAGATCAGCTCTATTTAATTAAATGTAGAGCCGCTTAAGTAAATCTTTCCAAGGGTCCTGAAACATCGCCGACATATTTATTTTACATTTTTCCTTATACATAGATCCCTTTTTTCCTATACAACAGCCGCAGTTGTTATTACGTCTTAAATGACTGTTAAATGACTCCCAGTCCGAAATAACTACAAGATTTTATTATGACGATAAAAAATGAAATGTGCCTCGGTTACCTAATGTCGTCCACGGACAGCCTTCTTTATTTCGGCTACGGACACACGACATTAAAAGCCGTGGAATCATAATTTTATTATAATGGTTCAGGTGTGTTCAATATATTACAAAAAATGTGCAAAAGATAAAGATTCGACGAAAAATATATAAATTTTTAACTAATGTTTAAAAAAATTTATAATACATGAAATTGTATTAAAATTTTTCGCTCTTTGAATAATATAATAAGTACTAATTTATAAAATTTATAAATTGAACTTTTCTGTGGTCTAACCGAATAGATATGCTGCATAATCGTAAATTATGGACGTACAATAAATGTTCCGAACACTAAAGGTTTATTGTAATTTTGAACGAGCTACTTTTGACTTCTTTCGTGCCCGAATAATCAAATAATATGGAATCGTATAATGGTACCGAAAAATTCCATAATGGTCAACGGCGTCATCGTTGTCATCGGAAAAAAGAAGGCCGAAATGATAATATTCGAAATTAGAAAAGTAAATTATTGACCACGTTTGTGCGTCTCGGGGAATTGTTAATTTCGATACGCTGGCGCCTTGCCTTATAAAATAGAGGTCCTCTTTTATATCGTAGTCAAAATTTTTACTCCATAATAATTATTATTCAATGTATTTTTTTATTAGAAATAATAACCCGAATTCTTTCTCATATATTAAGAAAAAATGAATCTTGGTTCGTTTGATTTAACCGTAACGTTTTAAATAAAAGTAAAATGAAATTCGGTATTCATTACAATAAAAAATTCTACATTATTTAACTACAGATATAACTAATTCGATTCTTATACTGAAATTGGTACATTGAATACAGAATTCTTCGGAAAAGTCATATTCAAATTGGAAGCCAATTGCTTATTTGTCAGTCGACCTTTCCATGGACGAAAGGGCAACAGCTCATAATTTAATCTTGACACTCGTTAAATCTCCTCAGCGTTTCGGTAAGTTAAAATTCATCGATTCCGACTTATTAACCTCGATGTTCATTTTTCAAAAATGTGCCAAATTAAAAGAGGCCAAAATTGCGCAACCGTTCAACATTTTTCGAACAGTCCATCTTCGACCGAGTTTGAAAAATGATGTTTTATTACATTTTTTTTCTACTGACACACAATGGTTCGTCCACTGTCTATTCGAGTGAGGCATATTTTATTTTACGAGCCCGTTTTTCACTTTTCGGACCCTATTACTCCGCCCTTTTTTGCTACCGATACGTCTCCCCGGTTATGTTAATATAATTTTTTGGCCAAACATTATTTAGTGTGTGGTATTTTAATTTGTTTTTTAAGAATAGTTTCGGCTGATATGTAATAGGAAAATTTTTAACTCGACTCGATCTTTGACGATCAATAAAATCGATTTATGACCCATAGAATTTTACTAAATATTTATTCAAGTAAAGAAGCAATATTATATAATTTTCTTAAGCCACATTCGGTTTACATATAGATCATGATATAAAAAATCGGCACCTGTTATATTCTTATGGAAGATTTATGATACAGAAAGTACTAAATGGTAAACGGCAGGCAAAAGTTTAGTTTTGTCGGCATTGTCATACAGCTTCTTTCGAATCCAAATTGAAGATTTCGGGAAACCCTCCCGCTGGGCTGGTGAATTAACAAAACGGCCTCGGGACAAACGCATCCAATTCACCGGTTTATTATTAAAACGTTTATGTATGTGATGGTGTAACATATGTGAAACTTATAAACCACCCATCAAAATAGACGTCGTTGGATTGTTTACCTTCATCAAGTCGAGTTTAATGATTCGGGTGAAAATCAATTAAAAATGGTCGTTTCGGGAATCTGCAGTAGCTTCAAATGAGAAATTATCGATCTTTATTATATTATAAATAATAATATTGGACCATATGTGTGTAGTTGCTCAATTTATCAAACGAATCGTATATACAGAATTACATTGTTACGTTACAAATCGGAATTACAAAACGCACTGTTTCGTGATAAATACATAAATAATGTAATGTATATTCATAAATCAAAACGTCTCGTGTACTTGTATGCGGTCGAATCGCACATAATGTGATTTTAGTTGTTAAAATAAAAAAGAATGTAACCACAATCAATATAATCCGACACAATGACATCAGAAGACTAAGAGGATTTATGCTTATGGCTATTTGATAGCTGTGACGAATTACGGATACCTTTTCGGATATTCTGAATTTCTAAACAATAAATAATAATAAAAACGTCCGTGCGTATAAAAATTTATATTACTTTCATTTTGATTAATTATTGATTGTATATCTAAAAATGTACATATGAGAAAAAAACAATAAAAGTATTATTGTGTTTATTTTTCTTGGAAATCAAAAAAAATAATAATTGTAATGAAGAAACTTCATATACCAGATGGTTAACCACAGAAAAGGGTGACGAAAGATATAAGATGATTCTTTCATCCAGACCGTATCGAATCGACCCTTGAAAACTTTGTGGCACATTTCGAATTGATAACATATATTATTTATGTATTTCAGACCAATTGACACTTTGCCGAAATGATATTTCACGAAGGCGTTAACCCCTCGAGTGACGGGGCGCATTCTTGCCGTCAGCGCCACGATTTATCATTTTCCTTTTAACATTAATTAAATTAATCTGAAATAAAAACGGGGCTCGGACACAACGAGGTTTATTGTTCAATCGTGAGCACACCTTGCGCACAAAATAAGACATAGGAAAAATCAAAATGAATGAATATCATTATGCCGGACTCGTCCTATAACCAGGTGTTAAAATATTTAAATGCTTCGGCGCTTTTTTTTTGTACGCTGGCTCACCTGTCTATTTCGAACTGACCTAATCTCCAATCGAACAGTCTGTTGAGTATAAAAAGAGATAGGAGAGTTCTTATCTGATAATACCACTATTTTTTTCGGTGAGATTCCTCATCTTCTAACAATGACGTTATTATTATTTAACGTAAACGTGTCACTGTTTTGACGATAGCATCGAAATCATAAACACCTAAGAAGAATTTAACAGTTTTCGCAGATCGGGTTATAATAATTCTTGAAAGTTAATTTATAATATTATATTCGATTTCAATAAATATCAAATTCGCTTTTAGCTGAAAAGCTTCTTCGGCGATTCAAACGTTTCCCTGTATGTTATATGTACGTAACATTACGTACACAATACATACAGGACCGGCGTGTCGTAAAGCATGAAAAGCTTGAGAATTTACAATGACCGGCGCTTTCTTTTGTCGTCGTAAATATGATTTTCACATTAAAACCGCGCTCGCGGACCAATAAATTATGACACCGGAAATTTATCTGCAATTTTGCCGTCGACATTGACAATAGATATGGCGAACTCGGGCATACCAATATTTCCATAAATATGCTAATTCTTTTTAGAATAAATTATCTCGGTTAACGGCGGCCGTTCCACAATTCTAATTGTCATGAAAAATTGTACCATTTTGTTCAACTGATTGATTGATTAATTATACTATTGATATCATCATCATATGAGCCGTTATATTTGAACGTGGTGAATCTTCATTTTTATTGGTTTCGAAATATTGAAGCTTTTGCGTTTTTCAATATTTGAAAATATTATTAATTTGTAATGAATTTATTTTTATTTTCCGATGTTCTAGGCATAAAATTTAGAAGAAATTATTAAATTTTTGATTAAGTATAACTGAAAATTGGTTACGACATTTTCATTGAATATGACAAAACTTGAAAAATGCTATTAGCTATTATGAGTTAAAAAAATGAGTTAAGCCTAGATTTAAGTTAACACGAATCTCTCTGTGTGTTTATAATAAATAAAATTGACACAGTATAAGATCCCCTTAAAATTAACAAAAGATATTTCGCCGTAAAATATTACTATATATTTTTGCTTACATTTGATCATTAGTGTACAGATTTCAACAAATTCGAGTAAATACATAGTGGAAATAGTATTTATAGTACATATTATATAATATTATAATTGGTAATAATAGCCAATTTATGAGTTCAAAATTTAGGCAACATAATCTCGGATCACGAGAATAAATATACATAATAGTAAATGGAAATAAGCCACTTTCAGATACAACAGATATGCAATAACATTTTTGACCATACAATAAATATATCGCTCAACTTCAACGACAAGCAAGAACCAACATATGATATTTTCGTAGATTTTTCATCAGAAAAAAATTCGAATCCAATAACGATCCGCATTATTATTCAGCGATGCACCTCGGCGGACATCACCAGCCTTGTACGCGTATGTAAATTTAATATTCGCACATAAATCCGCTTTAACGTCCACACACGATCGCGGCGTTAACCAGATTTTCGTACGTGTCCTCCACCGCGGCAACAAATCAAAAATTATCCCGTCGAAAACGGAATCGGAAGTGTCCTTCGTCGAGAATCGAGATCGGCACGTGTCGTTATTGTTTCGAGAATCGTATAAGGCTCGCTCGTAAGTCACGCGAACAGTTTGTGTGTACATTTGAATAAACGATACAATGCAAGTGTGTTGCTTTTGCGGGGGCGTCCTTTGCGGCAGGTGCAAGATTAATGTCAACCTTGTCGCCGTGTTGCATAAGTAATTTATCTCGTTATTTGGCCGTTTCTCATCGGCGACGTTCGGTTTCAATTTTTTTTTGTTTCGTTATCGAGGTCTTATTTCCTGAATCTTGTGTGTGAATGAAGATTGCGCTGAAAGCCGGATTTATGGTGTGTTGAATCGAAACCATCGATTTCAACAGATCTGATTACGACAAAGAAATATTTTGTGGGTCACGATCGTAAATATTTCATTATCAGTTCACAATATGTTTATTAGACATGATTTAAAATATTCGAATATGCTTATTAGCATTTCAAGGAGCGCTCTAATCCTTGTTAAACGTCGATACACATTTAAAATATAGCTCTTTTCACATACGAAACCCTTGTTTTTATATCCTTCAAACACGCATGCCGAAAAATATTTATGAACGTAAATATTTTGACAATGAAACGAAATTGAAATTTACCGACATATCGTGCGAGGTAGCGAGCCATTTTCACGAATCGTGCGGAAAACCTCATCTCTCCAACACACAAGTGTTCCATCGGCCATACAAAACGTTGCATGTAGTCTTTGGCGAAGACCAAAAAGCAGCAGCAGCACTTCAAGATAAATGGTGGTAGTCTTTTGGCCTTCTTTGGCGATGCGCCCCACGGGGGGACGCCCTCCCGCCGATTTGACTTCTTTTCGCCTTCGTGCATTTATTATATTATTATATATTATATTTCATGGCTTTATGCGGTCGTGTGTGTACGTTGGGGATGTGCCGCTTCGACCGCTGTGAAATATCGGATCTTTAATGTTAAAAAAAATGAATAAGTGCCGATTCATCGACGCGGATCGTAAATTGTGTTATTTCGCTTACCGTTTCTGCTCGGATCGATTTTCGTGTTTTACAGTTAGCGAGTGTCGCCAAATCTTTGTATTTTATACGTTTATAATTAATGTTTCCATCCTAGTTTGTGTTATTTATGGGATCGAAATTTACATAATTTAATTTTCATATAATTCGGAAAACCATCTTTTTTTTCGGCGTTCATAAATTATACAATGATGTTGCTACGATCCGTAGAAATCAAATGAGATTCCCTACAAGTTATTTTTTTATATGTTTCGATTAATTTAATTTGTAAATTCATTTTATATCTATCATAATTTACGAATTCTTGAGCTTAGGAACAATGTTTATGCTAATTAAAACGATTCAAGGTAGATAATTTCGTCGAGATTTTTAATCGAAATCGACTCCAAAAATTTAAGTTTTATATATAAATTGATTAAACTCAAGCGATAACGTGAGAAATAAACGAAACGAATCTTAAAGGTTAATTGAATTGCGTTAATACTTCTCTTGAGGTTAATTAAACCTATTTACTTTCACAAACATATGTACACATTCAATAATATTCATGTATATAACATTAATAATGGGCAAAAACTTCATTATTCCGAGAACAATACATAACCACAGAATGATAGACGGAGTCTGAGCGATGATAATTTAAAAAAAAATCGTCACGATAAAACTGAAAGTCATTGTTTGTTTTGATTTCACATTGCTCACCAGAACGACCGACTTCTTATTCGGTTCGTGATACGAACAGTGAGATACTCGTTTATTTATTAATTTTTTTTTCGAGAACTTTTCGGGATGCGCCCCCCTATTGTTTTCGTATTAGAGCCAGAGGCTGCCCCCAATCTCGGATATTTATGTAAGAACTTTATTCGGCGGCGTTCATTAATCAAAAGTTAATTGAACTTTTAATAAATGAACTTTTACGTTTCGAAGAGATGCTGCGCTTCTGCCGTTGATGATATGGTTCACGAGGAACGGTAGTGGCCGACCGATTAAGAACAGAAGTTGCCGTTGTAAATTGGTAAACATGAAATTCTTTGTTCGTGCTGCTTTATAATAACAATCTGTTCATGGGCGCTATCCTTTTTCGTATTTAACACGTCTGACTTGTTAAATGGACCAGCGAGTTATTATGTACAAAACTCAATTAAATAAATCGATTCGTTTTATTAAATACGAGTAAATAGGTTCGATTTTAAAAATAGATATTTTTTTTGCATCTACATCATGGAGTATTTTTTTCAAATTTAAATTGATAAAATATATAAATACATAGTAAAAAAAATTAAAAATAAATTGCACGTGTTGTAGGTAGGTATCAAATTTAGGAACTCAATAAATATTTTCACGTCTCAATTTCGTTATTGGTGCAATTAACAGTTTAACAGGTTTTATCTATTCGTTATTTCGTGACAAATTTGTAATATTGTTGTATAAATTTCAACCTCAATTGAAACATTTTTTGATATCTTCAAATTTTTAAGTTGTGTTCTAATACGAAAAATGAAATACCGATAGAATGTTCTGTGAATTTAAAAATAAATCGAATTGTTTAAGTATTTTTTTAATAATAAATCAGTGTTTATTCAACTTCTACTTAGAAAATATTTAAGTTTCAATTTAGTAATGAGTGAATTATCACTTATTTTATGTACAAAGAAACTTTCATAATTTTTATTATATATTGTTTGATCTTATGTTTTAAATACACCCTAATTTCTGATACAAGTATACCGCTAATGATCATTTATCATTTCCATTACAAAGTGGTCATTCTTAATGATTCAACTTTCTTTAAAAAATACCGCTTGGTGATTAAGATTCAGTGTTGTCGATCGAACTATTCAGTAAATAAATATAAACGATGAAATTTATATAAAAAAAATCATAGCTCAACTTATGATAAAATTCAAAACTTCAATCGAAAACTCTCGCAATACATACTCGATAACGATTCAAAAACCCAACCGTAAAACTTCACGGTTCTAAAATCCGAAACATCCTCATTTCGCACACCATCCAAACGGAAAAGAACACAATCGAACGGATGTAATCGAATAATTTAACCGTCAATGAAACGACCGTCGCAAATCGGCGCTCATTACCCGGCACAATGAGGCGCATCTCGCCGAGCTTCAATTGCGTCCCACACTCTCTCGAGAGATGCGCATCACTTTTCATACACCCTGTATGAAAAGCAATAAAAGCGGCCATCGACGACGTACGAAAATTAGCGCGGATTCGTTTCGCGCGGCGTGATCGCATCGATCATCGCCGGACTGTACGAAATCGACGGTTCGTGTTAAGTTCGCGTGCTTTATATTATATATTGTGTGTGTGTGTGCAAGAGGATGGAGGCTTTATTAGATTAGGCGCTTTAGGGTGACCCCCCGTCGGCGTGGTGCTCAATAATGTTATATGTGCGCAACGTACAGAAGTGACGTGAGCGCATTGACTAAATGAACTTTTCCAGGCGTGCATATTTAATGACTTTGTATTAGGGATGTGCTCGTTTTTGTATGTTGTATTGGATTTTTAGTATGGAATAGTTTTTATTCATCTTTGTGTATTTATCGATGCCGAAATCTTATCGATGGTTCAATTACCTTGAGTTATCTACAAGCTATTTTGATTTTCAATGAATATTCAAATAAAACGAATAAGAAAATCTTTCAGATGACATTAGAAAAATATTGTGTTGCAATAAAAATTATATAATATTATAATGACCATAAAGACTAAATTTGGAGCTCGCGATTTTCGAGCTCGAGAATGATGTAAATAGTGATTATCCATTATTTTAATGGGCATATAGGCTAAATTGGAATAGCAAAGCCAGTAGTAAAATCGGCTGCCCGATGTCCGTACTTGAATATTTAATATTTAATTAATAAAATCAAAATGGTTCATTTGTTATTGTCACAAGACGTCATATAGGCAAAGTCAGTAGTTAGTAAGTAATAAGCATCATATTATAGACGTTAACTGTATATGCATAAAGACCATATTCGCGTAAAAGACTCGAGTGTCATCGAACAGACGGACAGATGGACACACACACAGAAATCCTCTATTATATATATAGGGGATATTAAAACGTTTGTGTAATCACGTTTTCTATTAAAAAATTCGCGTTTTCTGTGAAATTTAACGTCATCTGTTTATGCATTGTCCTCTTTTGTTAGTGTTGTGTAAATGCTTAATTTCTTCTATCTAATATGACAGTTGATTTGTCTTACGATATATTATATCTACGGATGACTGGGAAAGACTTATATTGGTGTTACCAGATTGTCGCAATGCGATTAAGAAAGGCATTGAAGACCACAAACGCAAAGCTCAGCTTTGTTAATTATAAAAGCTCATTCTAGGAGATGAGAGTCAAGGAGTCGCCAATTGAAAAAAAATGATAAGAATGTCATATGTTGTTTAAATTTTGTATCATTCTCGGAAAGTACAATTATACACATACATATTAGAACAATACAGTAATGACGATAATAAATCCATATTAGATCATATTCTTAAAAAATAATTATGTCCCTATTCAATAATTATTGCATAACGTCAATAAAATATTAAATATATTATTATTTTTAATATATACAGTATTTTTATACATATCAATCGGGTCGGGGTTAATAAGGGACGCGGAGGCACTATTGGCAATGGATGAAGTATGGGGACGCCCCGCGACGCCGAAGGCTTCACACTGTGACTTCTTCGAGATGTTGCCATTTGCCAATAACCAGAAAAATAACTTTCCATCAGTGGCAGCCAGAGCAGCAAGTAGCCAGCAGATTGAACACGATGCAACACTCAAAAGTGCATATTCGATTTGAGTCGGTTAAGTATTGAGTCAACGTCAATTTAAAAAACGATGTTTAAAATTATTATGTAAATAATGAATCTGTAACGAAACCAGAAATTCGAGTTTCTTTATATAATTTAATATTTTCGTATAATGAAAATCGGTGGTTCGTTTAAATAAGTCATAGAACAAATATTCATATGAAACACATCTTGTTTGTATAATTAAAAATAATGATATTTGGTATCGTTTACCCGATAATTTATCGGGTATAACGTTCTGAAATGTCAAATATTCAAATTTTGTATTCACGAATCAATACGTGTTATTTTTTTCTACACCTCCGTAGATCGGTCTTTTTCGTGTAATAAAATTAAAATAAAAGACGGCCATAATTGCATACATTAACAATGTTTATTCTTGATAAGTAGTTCTCACACAGCGAAAGAACACGACGTCCGCAGCGAGTATAAATCGATGATCGTCTCTAGCGTTTTTATTTATATTATTTTCGTCTTTATTTTTTCCGAGTCGGATCTCGAGGAGAACACCCACTGATAATCTAATAACAGAATTTAAGGAAAATCATTAATAACGCATTCCCGAATACATGAGATACGTGTGTATAAAGTGGATATTTAGTATTGTACACATCCACGTTGGGGTAGGTATTTGGGGATCGCGCTCCTTTTGTTGTATCGTTTATATCTTTCGTTCGGCGTGGAATCCGTGTTAAATTGTGAAATGAAATTCTTTTATCTTTCAATTGTCTAAACTCGTAACATCTGGATGGGTCAGTCGAAAAAATAAAGGATATGAATAAAGAATACGAATTCACTCCGAGTTGGAAATTGAGGTGTTAAGTTATTGCATCCTTTCGAGACGTCTCACAAAATATATTGAATATATTTTTTATTTACATACAAAAAACATAATTAAGTCAATGACAACGATATCAATGATTAACGATCGTTTTATAAACCAGAAAAATACCACGAATCAATTTTTTTTTAATTTGAAACAACAAATATTTCAATCCATCCGATCAGAATCATTAGGTGATCGACAATTAGAGCCATACCGAAAACGTTCTCACAGCAATTCGTCTATCGAAACGACAGCGACCATCATCATCAACAACCGTGAGATCGAAACGGTAGAAAAGAGTAATGACGCGTCCATCGGGAGCCACTCATATTCGAAAATCAACAACAACAACCACCACCGGGTGTGGGAAACGGACGACCGATATAAATTAGACGATATCCCGCCGGTCGGGCACCGAAAATCAATAAAATTAATCGCAATTACAGCTCGACTTTCCGACTGTAGCGATTTTCAGCTGAACGTCCGTAAATAAAAGCAAGTATCCCATAGCGCGTGCGCGTATTAACTAATTGCTCTATTAAAGCGTACCCGGTTCAGGAGCGGTTGATTTATGCGGTACAATGGATGTTTTGAGTCTTTTTTTCCATTGAATCGAAATTGATTTATCATGTGACGCCGTACAGGACATCACTCATGCATTGATGATTGACGATCTTGAGGTGTTTCCGCGACGTCGGAAAGTAAATGGAAATTGGCTTTGATATTCATTTATGAACTGTAAACGTGTTTTTTTTCGTCGGCGTAAAATGCTTATGAAATTTCTGTCGATTGAATACGCAATATTGTGCAATGCATGAAATTTTGAATTTGACAATACTAAATTTATAAATTCTCATTATTTTTTAAGCCGAGATAAAATATGTTATTTCTTCTCTGAAAATATAATATGAAATGTATATGTATGGTCACTCTTTTAATTTTATTTTTTTATGTTCTGCTTTTGCGAATGCTGCAATAAACCGATTAAGGGCCGACGAACATCATCAAATTAATAAATTGGGTTTTTAGTACTGACTCGAGCGGTAAACGGATTCATCATCGGCTCACTATTTAATTGGCAACATGGTGCGAATTTCAAAAACGTAAAATTTAATTCCTGATAAATTAATTTAGAAAGTACTTTGATTAAATTTTAAATCGATTCACCGATGCATTCTATTTCTTTTTATATTCTCAACGCTTTTCTATCTATAAAATATAATTATTTTGAATTTTTCGATTGTATCCTTCAGAATATAAAAAACGAAAGACTGGAACAATTCTTCGAAAAAATTTCTTCTACGATTGCTGGAACACAGTTTATGGATCATGAATTTTAATTGATTCACTTAATTACAACGACGACTACTAGAAATTGGAGATCTTATCTTCGTTCTGATCGCAAATGCTAAGAGATCGCAATAAAACGGGGTTGGTGGTGAAGGGATACAGAGGTCAATTCGAGCCCGCTGTTAATCGTTCAAAACGCGGATCGTCAAACATAAAATCGTTCCCGTGTGTGGTTGCCATAAAAATCGGATATAAAATTTAGCCAGGGATCGTCAAGCGGTCACCGAGACACGTGCTTTATTGCCCGATCTTAAAAAGACCTCGTTCATCATCATCGGACAAAAGGCATTAATGAAAATTAATTGCTGTCAGTTCTTCATCGTCGATTTTTCATATATAGGTATATATATGAGTATTCTTTTCAAGATTATAATTTTGATGATTTATATATTTTTTTTATTATTTGTCAATGTTAAGCGACAAATGGTGAAATGATGAAAAGTTTTGTTCATTATCATCCTTTTCTTAATATATACTTTAAGCATGAATTTTTTTTCATGAGATAATCAAAAAATTTAAATGATTATTATTTTAAAACTATTTAAGAAATATTTTAACTCCTTGATTGCCGTATCTTTTTCACTTGATACGAATAAAAATATCTATATTTCTTAAGGTACATCTTTAAGGTCTCGTCTTTTAGAGGACATTATATAAGTTAAATATGATGACGATGTCACAATGAAAAAATTCAATCACTGAAAAAAGTAATAAGTTACCAGGAACGACTCATTTAACGTAACGAGGTCAGTTCGTAGAGCAAGGCTTGGATCGTTAGCGAGATTTTCTTTAGTTACACATCTACGTTGCATTCTCACGGTCGACTCTAGAACGCCCCAGGGCGAAGTCACCTTTCTTCTGCTTATTTACCACTCATTCACTCTCACAAAGCAATCGCAAAACGTCGCTATCTACATGTGAATTTCTAGATGCGAAATCGGTAAATCGCTCCGATAAGTACGGCTGTTATACGAAAATTCATACGAAATATTGCGAGGAAACTGCGCAAATTGCTCGCGTTTAACGGCACTCATATGGATACGGTAATGTACTGAAAACGATTTTCAAAATATATCGCGTACGTGAACGAACGTATTTCACATTTTTTTCAAATCACACAATGGAATTAATCAATACACATTGCGCAAAATTTACGGACCCAATATAAAAAGTGATACATTGATACACCACGTTTATAATATACGGACGGGGTGCTATGTGGCTCGAGCGCACTTAAAACATAATACGGAAGCTGTAAATTACCCGCCAAAGCCCACATTGAGATTGACTATTGGTGCTACAATGTCGGCAATGTTTACTGAGATTGATGATCTATAAATCGATCGGGGCACATCTTTTAAATCTTCATCACAACGAGGTGCCATAAAGCCGGGAGGTGGACCAACAGCGTTGTAGCGCAATACAATCGTTGCCAGATTTATATATTATTTTGTTATATAAAAAATAATATTGACAAAAGGATCGAATAGAGATTATGTAAATTTGTTGTGTAATTGTAAACTTCTGTACTATGCAAATCGGCTTTGCCTATTTGTGAGGCTAATTTGTACAATGTCGTTTTAGTATTGAACTATTGTAAATTTTAAATGTACGTTAGTATTGTAAATCTGTTGTGTCGGTGAAAAATCGGTTCTGCAATAAATTCGCGTAACATTTTGATGTTTTGAAATCGAAATTGCGCCGCAGATACTAGGGGAAGTCGTGAGGACATGTTTCTTAATTCGCCCGTAGGTGGTCAACGTCACCGTACAAAATTATAGAGTACGTGCAAAGTGGTAAAAGCATTCTAAATCACACTTTACGCCGCAGTAAAAGTAAAATCCTTAAACTAAATTGTGTTCAGAAGACATTGTGCCATATGCAAATTTTTCACAACAAAACTCCGAATAAATTGTCGAATCTTTCCGATCACAATTTAAATATGAAAGCGGATGTGATTTAAGCACGCGATTTTTTACACAATGCCGAAATCAATTTTTGGATTACGAAATCGATTTATTGCGAACGAGTTAATCCGCGAAAATCGCAATATTTTATCGATCGTTTATTATAAATAATTGTGCAACGAATAATAAATCAATCGATTATCGACAACCCAATAAAAAACCGTTGCGCGAATTATCCGAATTCGTATGTGCAATGTGTGTGAAATCCATTTTTTGTGATTTGGCACAGCTGTTCACTAATTCTGGTTACTTAAGTGCACAATTGATCTTCACTCGTTTTTTTCCATATGTTTTTTATTCGTTAATAAGCATCATACGCCCAATACGAGAGTGACCGACCGGTCGGTTTTTTCGTATACACGTTTATAGACGTATAAGTGACCGGTCGTGCGTCGCAGATATCTTCAATTTTTAAATCGCGGACCGATTTACATAATCGTTTATAATGCGATAAAAACAATTAAATGGTTGCATATCAAAATGAATAAGTCGTGTTTGTACTTTGGATCTTGACAAAAAATATTAATCCGATGATGTTGTGTTCAATAGTCGGGAGATTATAAAATTTATTGATGTTGATGGTTAAATTAATTTCGTTGAAAATTTATATTGATATTTTATTAGCCCGTGGTGTAGTGGTATGTTCCACGAACTATCAATATATTGATGATGATTCAAATCGCGGGTTGGCCGGAGCAGGACTCCGTTTTTGACATCTACTTGATCGTCTCAGATGAGAATTTAACCATTTGACTTAAAAAAATGAGAATTAAATCTTTCATTTGATAATGCGATTCCAAAAATGGTTTCGATTTCATTCTCCGTCGTCCGCCATACAAATTATATGTACCGGAATCGCGATTGCTTGTAACAACAATTATGAACTGTCGTCAGCGATAAGTGAACCAGTATATGCGGTCAGTCCTCCTTCCTATCCTGATGATGAAATGATTAAATGATTTGGCTGTAACGCTTACTTAAAGGTTTCACTTCTTAATGTCATCTTGTCCTGTTGATGAGATGATTTAATAATTTAGCCACGATAGCGACTTTAGAATAAAATCTGTTACGCCATGGTGGTGTAATTGTATTTGTGTGTATGTTACAGTCAAAGTATATTATTAGTTAAAGTATATTTTGTCTAACGTTTTAGATAAAGTGTATTTGAATACAAATTGTCTAGTTAAGGCATATTTCAACAGACGAAAATACAGTTTAACTGACGCTCACTATTTAAAGTGTATTTTCAACTTGACAGATGAGTTTTGACAGTTCAGATCACAGACAGACAGTTCACAGTTCAGTTCAGACAGTTCAGACAGTTCAGAAAAGAATGTTTGTATTTAACCATATGTGCACTTTACTTTTATATCTGATTATTGAAAAGATTTTGATAATAGAATAATCTCAACAAGGCATTCATCACAAAAACGTTAGTTTCGAGTCCATATTAATGGACAAGTGACGTTTAATGAATCATATTAGTGGACAAGTGAAATTTTTGTTCTATTATAATCATATCGCCAATTTATTATAATGTTAAGGATATTACTTTATCGAAAAACAGTTCAAAATTCAAAAACCTATAGAAGACTACTGAAATTATGCTTAATTACTTGATGTAACTAACTCGACTCAACAATATTCATTGTTTCTTTGTATTTTTTTGAGTAATCCTTCATTTTTTTTCAACATTCAGGAAAAATATACAATCGAGATTTATATTGCATTGATCTATTAACTATAATTATTCTTCTCAATGTTTCAACCACTAAATACATGCGACTTTGAGACGGTTCGTCAGTGGCGTTGGCAACGCTGGCTTGTTAGTTGACATTAAAATACACATCATCTGACTCTGACCAGTTAAATCACATTTCCATTGAGTCAGATGAAATAACTGGTTAGACAAAATATATTTCAACTAGTCAAACTATATTTTATCTGAGAAATACACTTCGACATGTACACAAATTAACAACAAATTTTCCAGACGTTACATAAACATCATGGATGCTACAACCTAACAAATTTTAAGCTTCGTCATTGAAAGGATATCAAAATCTATAAAATACCAATCCATCAAACCTCAAACCATAATAACGCCATCCACCATCAACACGCCATCCTCAACCGCGATCCCCCGAAACTCCGAGCGAATCCATCCCAAACAACCTCGACGGGCCTCGATTTCGCCATGCACACCTTCTGACGGTGTTATGGGGCGCTGAAGCCTTCGCTGTGGGCGGACAGGCACAACGGGCCTATCGGGCCTGTCATTAAAATCATCTCGGCCCGTTTGTTGGCGCGCCGGGTCACCGTGAGAGCGGCCCGTGCCCACCGAGCAGACGACAACCGAAGCGCCCGTTATTGCCGATGTCGGTTCGGCTATTTGGGAAATGGGCTTTTTTTAGATGCGAGTGCTCGAACGGTCGTTGTTGGTGTCGGGCTCGTGCGTGGAGTCGGAGTCGGTTGGGCGTTATGGGCGATTGTGCGTTTATGTCGGATGGTTGAGATGGTTCGGTTTATGGGTCGATCGGAATTGTTGGGTTTTGTTTTTGAAGTTTGTTTTTTATTTTTTTGGTCGTGATTGTATGAAATTTTAGTTTTGAACGTTTTTAGGTTATCTCTCTGTGTGTAAGGCCAGGCGTTCACAGGCGATTGGTCGCGGCGCGATTTATAATGGAACACATTGTTTTGGGTTGAAGTGCGCCCATAAACCATATGGGTGCACTTCAACTTAAAACGATGTGTTCTATTATAAATCGCGCCGCGACTAATCGCCTGTGGGCGCCTGGCCTAATAAGAACTAATAATACTTATTTTCCTTAATTTTCAAAATATTGACCATCTAATTCATGATAGATTATGATGATTGAAATAAACATATTTAGAATTGTGCTGTTAAATATTTTGCATTATATTCAAAGCGAAAAATTAACATTGAAATATTGTTCGATGCTTAAATAACAGTCATCAATTTCTTCTTAAAAAATGACATTCGCTTCCATCGAAATTTTCATGAAACTAGTACTATTATTATGAATAATTATTCATTGAAAATATTTATTAATCCATAAATGTTGTTTATTATTCTTGAAATAAAATAAGTCCTAGTAAAGGTCATGAAAAATAATTATTTCAAAAAAAGCATAATCGAAAATTTAACGGACTATTTCATGGTCTCACGATCAGCATTGAACATGAAAAAATGACAGAAGTATGTTGTCTAAAAAATTGGTGTTCACAATTTCAAATGCTAATATAGGATTTTTTTTTAGAAATGCATTGTATGCGGGTATACTTCAATGCTAAAAGGTTTTGATGTTTATAACATAGTACATGAATCTTAATTTTTGCTTGATTGCCAAAAATATTGTAAGTTACTTTTTTATCATAAAATTTTATTCATTCGAATAACTTAAAAATAATAATACGGTTTAGTAACTGCGCCGAAAAAGAAGGAATTACGGTATGCAATACGTGCATCGAATAAATTACCATCGTACTGAAAATTTCCTCAGTTATGAAATTTGAAATTAAATACAAAATTTACCGGTGTCTCAATCGAATATCATTTTCCAAGGGCCGTTCGTTATTTTTCGATTTTGAATCTATGTTTTAAAACGCATTAGGCCCTAAAAATTTAAACTATCGTAAACGTATCATCAGTAAAATATTTCCTAAAAATAACTCTAATTATATATTTCTGGAAAACTCAAATATTGAAAAATAGGAAATACTAAGAAAACATCTATACAGTATGTAGTAAAAAGCAAATTACCAGAAAAGCGATATTTTTTAATAACTATAATTCACGAAAAAATATATTTAAAATTATCCACGATTTTTATGGTCATTTATTACCTTTGACGTGTGCATGATTGTCTGAACCCATCTACGACCGCATTCTTCAATAATCTTAATTGGAATAAAATTTCCACCCATCCGGAACTTTTACATTTCTTTTGTCAATAATTCGAAAACTTTTTTCTTCGCCGAAAAGAACTGACATGTCCATTCGGCGTTCATGACCCACTTAAGCACTTTCAACTATTGATCGTTTTTTTCTATCAAACTCAACCGAATTGTCACCTAACGACCCAAAAATTGGCAGTCGATCATACGATAAATTTTCTCGGAAATGCATACATAAAAATTAAATAATTGACGACCGATCATCTAACGGTTCATGAATCAATTCAGTGGCATATTTCATTCGATTTGTATTAAATCACATCATACGTGATCCAATGTAAGACAAATTTAAGTTTTGTAACATCTTTTGGACATATTGAGCATCATCAATTTCAATCGTAGAATTGATCTAGATCCTATATTGCCCTCTTCCTAGTCATTGTGACTCCTAATAACTTGGACGAGATTTTAACAATTGTTGTTATCCAATTTGATTTTCATTTATCGCTCGGTATTCATCAAATTGGTATAATGGGTTCCTGTGTGTTATTTGAACGATCACAGGATACGTTCGGTAAAGAGATTTTATGGTGTTTACATAATAAATATCATAATAAACGACCGTGAAGCCATTGAGATTTCATTTGCATTTTCGTACTGCGATTTAGGATTCGTCATATGTGAAATTATAAAACTTATATCATTTGAAATGATCATTGTATAAGAAATAGAAATTCGGGAGCATTGTACCGTTCAAAAGAGAAGTGTTTAAAAAAGTTTATATAATGTGCGATGTCGATGGCCTTGCACTATTCAGGTGTTTTTTTTATTTGTAATAATATACATTTCTTTCAATGATCGTGTATATAAAATATAGTATAAATTTCATATCTGCATTCAATTTGAATGATTTGGATCCATTATTAATGAATATTTCGACTGTGTGTTACAAATATAATTACAATGGCGGATGCATAAATGATGGTTGAAAAGATCAAATATTTAAAAATTCTGATTAAAAATACAATAAAATACAATAAAAATACAGTTTGTAATGATCATTATAATCTCATTATACTAGCAATATGCTAGCATAATAGTGTTTCTATTTTATAATATTTATAAAAGTTTTTTTACAAATTCATAAAAAAATTTGTTTCACTTCTATACAAAGTCTTGTCGTTTTTTTAAGTATCAATCTTCTCGATTATTCACTCATACTGATCAGACTACGTAGTGTACGATGTAAATTTTTATCGAAGACTTTCACTTGTGAAAATTTCTTAAAAAAAAAACTAATGGATTCGTAGATAAAGTATTAAGTTTTTCGGTAGTACAACAAAGCATTGTTATGTATTGACCATAGCTAAAAAAAAATAATTTATCGTAATCTTATAATATCCAGTGCATCTGAATCAAATTCAATAAAACTTTCTATCAAATCATATCTTGAAAAACTTAAACGACCACTCCAGAACATTTATGTCACATAAATCTCCGACGGTTCCGAGACACTGACAATTAAAACTGGAGCACCGTTCAGACAATACCTTCCCATGTTATAATTCAATCACATCGATCTACCTCAACGAAGATCATTTATTTCAATCAATCGACCTACGGATTGTCTAAAAATAAAAAAGCAGCACCGAGCCGTCTCAAGTACCACGAACATCGTCCCGTCTAAGGCTGAAAAGTGAAAGGTTAAAAATTCGCTTCGCGATGTCAATCGATCCTTTGATCCTTTGATGAATCGGGAGTTGGAGAAATAATTTGGCTGTGTGTCTCTTGATTCAATTCACGGTCGATTCTCACGATGTGAATTGGTCGTGATTGATCTCTGCTTTTTTCATTGTGTGGTTGTAAAATGATTCGAATTTTCTACGTGATCCTGATTGATTCATGAATGTATCGAAATGGTTCGGTTAAAAAATTGATCGACGTATTATTTTGTAGTTGTTTAATAGTTTGACTTAATGTTTCGTATTTTTAGAGTGATCCTAAATTATTTATGTAGATATCAAACTGGTTCGATTTTCTTTATTCTAAAAATTAAATTCAAATTAAAATTTATTTTATGAAAGCTTTTCCATCAACGATGTATTATATATCGAATACAATACATATTTTCGCATAATTAAAAGAGATTAACATACACTACACACGCAAAAGTCTTAATCATTAGAGAAACCAGTGAAAAGTATAAATTTAGAACATGAAACGGTTTATTCTTTTTCAACGATCAATTTCGTTAAATCAACATTTTTTGCATATTCATTTGAAAATATTAATAGAATGAATTGGCATATATTAATTTCTACGATCTAATTTTTCGGTTCAATTGTGCCATATGTACATTGTAAAATCGATTCTTATTAAAAAAAAAATAATAATTTTCAAATAGATCGTTTTAATGTTGTTCAAACTACCGAAACCTAAAGAGATTTGAATTAAAATCGATTTTTGATCAAATCTAAAAAATATATCGATTTTTTTAACATATGAAATTGTTAACTAATGTAACGACGAAATCGATTTCTGCAATTTTTATTGCAATTTCTACGCATTATTATAAAGTCATTTGTCTGTTAAGAAAAATTCATGTATAAATTAAGATGAGTTTTTACTATTGTGCTTTTTACTGTTGTAGTTAATTTTTCATAATTTCTGAAAAACTGATGAGAAAAAAAGGATTTGCGGCATATTATAATAATATGTTCTTTTATGAGAAAATAATCGTTTCACATGCATTTTGCGGAAGTATCGTGTGACGAATTCGCTGAAAACCCTCAAGTGACGTATCTATTATACATTCGCTTTCATGATTTTTCAGCCGTAATGAGATTACATACGTTTATCGCACTAAATAACACAGCTCGATCTACAAAAGAAGCTGTAGAATCGGATTATTTCCTTCGTGGGGTTTTATATTTGAATTTTTAATTTAGTGCCATTGTTGGATACAATAGTCTCGTTTCATCAATTGGTCAAATGTTTTTCCTATTGAAACGTATTCCCATTGCTTTTTAGAAAGAAAATTTTGTCAGTTTTGATTTAATTTTTTTATATATCAAATAATATTTCATTATTAATAATCAACAAATTTTACCATAAATATAGTCAATGCTAAATAAGTTTCATCATCTTAAAATTAGTAATGAATTTAAATAAATATTTATCAAATTTTTCTTGTTATTTTAACACTTATTGATTGAATAATTGTCTTGTAAATATAAATTTCCATATTTGAAATTATAACTGGGATAAATTAATTCCTAGAATACTTCTATAGCAATGATAAAATCTTTTTTAAACCAATCATCTTATTGAACAAAGATTATCTTCTATTAAGCTAAACGTTTTTTTATTAGGTATTCTTTCACTACTATCATGCTTTGTTCTAATATATAAAAAAAATTATATCTATTGAAACAGTACCAAACATTCATCATGAATCAATATTTGGGAATTCCAATATATAGTCGATGGTTCATCAAAAATGTGATTACAAGCCACAGTTTGCACATCACATAATGGATCGTTCAATAAAAAAAAAATCAAATTTTTTGAGTTCATCCAATAAAGAATCAAATAATGAAATTTGCGTGTTCAGTGCATCTGGCTTAATTTGTAAGCTCACGGCGTGCTATTGACTTTCATAGTCTTATGTCAGTCTGCTTAATTAGATAATACACCATGACGGTCATTGACTAATTAAAGTGGGTGAATTATTTAAAACTAGGTTAGGATATAGAATTTTGAAATTTGCAATGACTATACAGATTAATTTCAATTTCCGTGCCATTTCAGCAATCACTCTTATATATTATTCAAAGTATCCTGATCATTCATTCGTTTCTTGGTTTCAGGTATTTCATTTTCCATGAAAATGGTTAACTTTTTATGGAACAGAAAACATTCTCAAAATAAACGAAAACAACTGAAGCCCCATGATTATGAACGCCATTTGGTAAATAGAATTTCTTTTTAACTAATTATTTACTTATTTATGAAAATCGATCATTTAATTTACTTACCAAATTTTTATACAAAAATACATTCATTATAATATTTATGATCCATTTTATGTTTCAGTTTCAAGAAAAAACCGATACGAGTGCTTGGTACTTGTTCTATCGATGGATTCAGTTTGCATCATTTGTCGTAGTCTGTATTTATAGCATAATTAATGGCAACAAATATGCCGAAATGGGAACCACCAGATGGAAATGGTTGATATTCTTGACAAATTGGGGATATTCTGTGTGTACTATTCAATCTTTTTTGGCTATGGCTATTGTTCAACTAGCGTTAATTAATAAAACTCATACAAACGGTAATATTCTAAAAAATAATTGTTTTCATCAATTGTATATGCACATATTCACTGTCTAAAATTTTTTTTTTCAATGTAGACGGCAGAACTAAAATACCGTTTTGGTATAAACTCTATCACACATTATTTGCCACAGCCATAGTCACAGCATCTACTATCACCATAATGTACTGGTCAGTTGTACATAATCCAGGTTTGTTTTAATTCAAGTTCGATTAATTCTTTAGACTTTTGAGATATTTATTTGATACATTTCCGCAGCAATTCATAAGCTCGATGCAATAAATGTAATGGTACATGCTGGAAATTCAGTGGCAATGTATATTGATTTTATGATCGTTCGTATTCCTTGGAGAATGAAACATGTAATATGGCCTGTGTTGTGTGGATTTTTATACAGCATTTTTTCATTTTCTTATTACGCACTCGGTGGTACAGACAGGTAATGCAAATTATTTATTTTTAAGTAATTCATTACACATCAATTTTCACCTCATTTTGGTACTATTTACACTTTTCATAGAAATGGAAATCCTTTCATATATTCTACGATAGATTGGAGAAGACCTGGAAAAGCAATAGGTTTTTGTTGTTTGTCTATGAGCATGCAGGCGTTTATCCACTGCACTCTTTATGTCATATATAAATTGCGTAAAAAGTGTATGAAGAAATCAGAAGATGACAACTCATCTTCTAATCCATTAACACTTCAAGAAAAACCAATTTTAGTAACAATAACATAAATATTTTTCAAATACACAGATGTCGTTAGTCAAGGGAAAATTGTTTTTGAATAATTTTTATTTCAAATTTAAATTTAATCTTGAAGATCATTCATTTCGAAAAATATCTTTATTTTTGAGTTTTCCAAAAGATATTTTAAGGAATATTACAAGAAATTTAATTTGTAATCATTGTTTTTTTTTTATTTATGAAACTAAAGATTAGATAATAACATAGTCTTATTTTTATTGTATGTATTTCTAATTTTTAACTATTTTGTTAATATCCTATTAGTACTAGTCTCTTAAATGCATGGTAATTTTAAGTTTGACAAAATTGCGATATATTATTTAATTATTAATCACTAACATGTGATAGTTGAAGTAAACTATTTTTAAAAAGAACATTTTTTTACAATATGCTTCTTCTAATTACTAGTATAGTTATGATTAATTTTAAACTACTGGGTTTTTTTTTATTCTAATAACTGTTGTATTTGTTAAAAGAAGAATTTGGCTAATATCCAAATATCAGCTAGTCATGCAAATGTAAAACATGACATTCAATTTAGTGTATGATATTTTATATCTACAGTAATTTTTACAATGTTTTCATTGCTTTTTCCATACGCATAATAATATGAAATAATACAATAAAACTATAACATTCCATATATGTACGTATATATTTCACCTTATTATATATTCTGGATTAAAATAATTGTATACGCTTTTTATTTGCATTGCACTTCATAATTGTAAGAAAGCATGAATTTTAACATTCTAAATTAACACCAATTCTTCAAAGTAATTTTTGGTTAGGTATTGTGTGTTCAAATATTATAAACATGATTTTTGATATCTCCATCTACACATTCCACTATTGATATTTGATTTTCGAAAATATTTACCTTAATTTATGTCATGGTTTCTACCTATTGTTATTTTTGTTTGTAAGAAAATGGCATTTTTGCTCAATATGACAACATACTATTTTGAATTTATTTAATTTAAAAAAAATTTAAGATATGATTAAGTTATCAAAATTATAAGACTGTTTAAAATTATATATCCTCTAACATATCTATAATATTAGAAAAATAAATGTTATGCAATTTACTGCTGGCACTCGCTGTGTTACAATGTCAGTAAAAACTAATAATTTACATCAGATCACTAGTTTTTTGCTTATTAAAATGCTAATTGTAGAAACTATTGTTGCAATTACCATTGATATTGAGTATTATAAATATAATTATGGAGATAACCCTACATTAAAAAGTAATGTCAATGTCTCAAAGTGAATTTTTAGATTTAATGACGATTCGGTACTAATAAAAAATTCATAAAATATTAAAAAACTTTTCTAGAAATATTTAATGTCTGTTAACTTATTACAACGATATTTATATCACGTTGTGGAAGATAAACAGAAAGTTACTTTTCTAGTGAAATTATCTAATTGTCATCTTATATAGTATATGTCCTGCCGAAGCAGGACATGTCATCTTATATAATAAAAAATTCCATTAGATTACTGAATAACTCAAATTAAATAATAATCCTATATCAATGTTATGGATCAACTTATTTTCTGATTTTCATATCTATATGCATATATCAAAGAATATACCTTATATTGTATTTTAATCGTCCATTGTTTATATAAAATTGTTGTGAAACTTTAAAAAATGTACAGTAATAATACATCTGTATTAAAATGCAATGTAGATTTGAAAACATATCATATTTTATTACCATAAATAATGTATAAATATTTTTTTCATTAATATAATATGTATACTAAAACATAGGTATTTACAACCAAATGTATTTATATAATTGGATTTCCAGGCAAAATCGACTGATAACATTTCAAAAAGTTCCAAGCCAATTGATCAGAACTGGCATGTTCTTTTTTGTAACGAGCTAGACAATTGTCAATTGCCTTTCCTGCTTGATCTCGCTTAGCTTCTTCCAATTTTCCCAAAGCTACGTCTTTTCTGAAAGCAGCTGTGTCTGATAAAAGTCCAATCCTTTTCATGACACAGAACACATAGCTCTTGACTTTATCATCTTCGAAGTTAAAATCGCCGCCCCTCGCCTTTTTAACCAATTCGGGATCAGCACCTGTGCTTTTGATGCAAACTGTATAATGTTCTTTGAGTTTCCTTTTTTGTTCTTCAGTAAATGCCTACAAAAAAATAAAATAAATTATGGTAGTCAATAAAATTGTATTTTCTAAATATCTACAACCATCCCTCATTAATTCTAAGTCTTCAAATCAATCATAATTTATGTATATGAAAATTTCAGAACATATTTTATAATTTGGTAATAAAATTATTAAATGAATAACTAAAAATATAAAATTTATTTATTAAATTATCTTTTTGAATGCAGTATATAAAGTTACGAGGTTGGCTTTCGGATAAGGTATATAGCCTAGACCTCCAATATTTGATGGGGAGACCTTGTCCTGCAGTGGGCACAAAATGGGTCGACAATGATGATGATGATGATGATATAAAGTTGATGGCAATGATGATGATGATGATATAAAGTTTCAGTTAAGCAACTTATCAATTTCATAAAACTAAATATTATAATCGACTTATTTTTGTTTTATCACAAAAAAATACAAATATTTTTGCCAACTCTTTATTTGCTGATAGATTTCTATTTTAAAATATTTTTACATTTAAAATGAAATTTCAAAAATGTGAAATTAAATTAATCAAAGGACTATTATATGCTGTATACCGTTTCATAGAATTTTTTACCTGAATGTTCACCAGAACAGCAGCTAAGATCACAGCGTAAAATACAAACTTCATCTTGCTTTTGAGAAGAAAGACCTCTTCACTGAGAGTATGAAAAGTTTAATAAGATTATGGACAAGCGACGAGAGATTTTATTTAGTAAGCCGAGGTTAGCTAGACATCAAAGAGGGGACAAACCAGGTTTTACGAACTTGATTCAATTGCACATAATAATTGCATTTGTATAATTGACATTAATGACCATGAATTACTTTATAGTTTTTTTTTAATTATCATTCGATTTCTTTATAGAATATTGATTATCTCATTAATTTTCAATATAGAACTTTAACATTGATGATCTTGAATTATTTTATTCTGCAAATTCTCACACTTGAAATAAACTGCCTTGTTGCAGTCACAGTTGGTAATGAATAAAATAAACATTCACAATTTATTTAAAATTTTACCATATCTTCAGAATAAATTTTGATATGTTTGATTTTGTCGAATACGTTATTTCAATGTCTTGAGTATTATTTTTAGTTATCAATAATATATTGAATCAACTAATTAACTTTTTTCAACAAAAAATATTAATATGAAACAGGGAACAAATAATTTACAAGATGTCAAAAAATTATTCATAATTATAACTTCCAATATTGAAATGAGTTGTTTTTCATTTTCAATTATTTTTTATTAAATTAAAAATTATCATCAGTATCTTTCGGATATTTAATCAATATCATGTGATATTAGAATTCATAGTATCGATAAGAATATTATTTGCCAGTGAACTGAAAAAGTTTTAATTATTTTCTAAAGATGTCGGTCATTAAAAAATATATATATTTTCCCGCCATTTTTCAAAATATATACAATGTTTTATGTATATATTTCAAATTATAAATTTTTTTTTTCAAAAAATGTAAATCATACTTTTAACATTTTGTGAAATATTTGAAATTTTAGACGGCATCCGTTATAATACAAATAACATATTTAATCATAATGTTTTCCTTACATGCAATTCAACATTTAATAAAGCGAAATCAAATACAAAACACTGTAATTTGTTAATAAGCGCAACATATAATTTCCGGTTCAGTTTTAACTTGATCGACATCCGCACAAACCCATAAAAAAGAGCTTATATCATTACCTTGACCTTGCGCCTCATAACCCTATTTAAATTTGGTGCGTTTTTTAAGCTGAAAAAACCGTTTAAAATCAATCGATAAATCATGTACAATAACAATACATTTTTTATGAACGATTATTATAATCGAAATATCAAATTGGCGTTCCCGATGAAGAGCGCTACGTTTAATTTTGACAGTTGCCATTTTGTACGCGAATTTTTTACCATCAACGAATAAAATGCGTAATATATCATGCAAAACGATAAATTCGCACTTTTTCGATTTGCAATGAAAAAGGACAATCCACTAATGCGTTTCGTCAACGAAAAAGCACACATGACGAAATCTTTCCGATGAAAAAAGCCGGTGAAAGGTGAGCGAACAATTTCACATTATTAATCCATACACTACGATAGCCCGCGTATTTTACCGTTTCATTTTACGATATGCACATTTCGTCAGACTGTTGCGTAAAACGATACCGTTTTCTGGACGTAAATCATTCATTTATTACTCTCTAGCCCTTTTTGGATTACTAAATATCTGCACACGCTTTACCCGCGTCTCCATTGCATCTTGTTTACTGTTATCTAATCGCGTTCCGAATTCTAGGCATGTGCTTCGTATTGACCCAGAAATTTCGGTGTTACGTGAATCGGAAGGCTTTCACTCGTAATGGACGCGAACGTTGCAACAGTCGCAAATAACCTTTTGACAGTTTCAATCAAATTCTTTTCAGTCGTTGCTCAAATGCCCTGAAGTGACGAGCATTCAATGTTTTTGGCGGGTATTTTGCGTAATTGTTTGGTTTTTTTTTCGCGCGCCTGCGCAATTCCGACGTTTCTCAATGGGAATATGGTAATTATTATTTTTTTAAGTATTTTGTAAAAAAAATTGTTATATGTCGGCCTATTTGTTTATTTTATTCTATCCTTTGAATTTGATGAAAATGTTAGAAATATATTTACAAATATTCTTTTTTTTTCCACATGTTTGTAACCTTATCTTAAGTGTACAAAATAATATTGCAACAATCTAAAAATAGTCTGAAATATTTTTCAGATTACATATACTTAAATCTCGATTATATATATGAACAATATAATCTAAAATAAACTATTCGAGCCTTATTTTAAATAATTATGTATTGGCAAGTGCAGGTATATTTATTAAATTTTTCCAATTAAAAATAAATTTTCCGAAGAAAAATCGTAAAAAAAAAATATTTATAGGTATATATATATATCGACTCACGATATTATATTACTGGCAATTTCTTAAAAACCGATACGTCAACACGAAAACACTGAAAGAATCAACAATAACACATCCATATTTTGCAAGTATGTCGGACAAAATTCCGGTAATTTACTGCAGGATGCCAATTTAAATCCAGTTCATAACGAAAATGATTTTCATCCGGTTTTCTCGAATGAATCCATTCTGCGAATTACGAGCAGAATTTTCAGATTAAATGTAAAAAGATATAGCGACTATCGAATACAATCATTTTGCTTTGTTTATTTTCAAAATATCTAAATTATGACTTTCTAAAAACACTTTATATTTAACATTTTCAATATGCACATTATCGAAGATCGCATTATGAATTCGACAAGCGTGTTTTAAATGAACATATTGACTAATGTGCGTCGAACATTGAGTAACCTTTGTAAAACTACGAAACAATGATGAGCTCAAAATACGCATATTAACACTAGGAAGAGATACATGTTGAATTTCCATATTTTTTCTTAAAAAAAATATTTACTTGTTTGTCAAAAAAATTATTTCTACGGGAAATATTCGTTAGTTTGTGGTTTGATTTTATTTGCATAAAAAATTATTTTGTCAGTTTATTATCAACTTCAATATGAATGGTTTTATGTTTTCGAATTAATTCATGGTCACGGATTTTTTAAGTCTTTTAAAATAATATAAATTTTCATTTTTGAATGTTGTTTGATGTAATCAAATTAATCGCACTCTGCTAATTAATTACCAGAATGAAATTGGGAATACAAGATAGGAAAATTACAAAATTACAAAAGGAGGACAATTTGCTAAATCTCTACAAAAAATCAGACCGACATTTATTTTTGAAATCTTGCATTTCAAATTAATTTTTTTTTGTTATAAAAAAATTTGCATAACAATATGCTAGTGATACTATCCATTTAATGGTACTTTTCAAAAACACTTCATTTTTTGACAGCCAATAAAAAGCCATAAAAATTTTCATAATTGTATTATACCAGAACAGTAAAAACAAATCATTTTTGAATCGAATGAAGACGTTTTAATTCAATTTTAAAACGAGGACATTTCCTCCTTTTAGAAACCATGAGGTAACTCTAATATTAATTAACCTAAGCAATAAAAAACCCAGGTGTCACAAACGTTTATCGATCACCAAACACGCAAACTTTCGATATTTTTAGGACAGTTTCATATTTTCTGAGCACATTGAACTTGCGATCTCATAAATAAAACAAGCACTGAACTAGTTTTAAAAGTACATTTTTATGACATCAAAAAAAACTTAACCGTATTACAAAACGAAACGTTTAAACGAACAAACTTTCGCATTCTTCAACGTTTGCATATGATTTATATTTTTTGAGAAATAATAGAGATTTTTGTTTCAGAAATGTCACCACTTGTACACAACGAGACCATGACATCGTTAAACCTCTCACGTTTAAAAATGTGAGTATTCTTGCTAAATTTGACAGACGAAAAAAAGGTTATTGTTTATATTGCAATATTTCGTGTGAACAATTGAAATATTAAATCTCGCACTCGATGATTCACACAAATCATTTAATATTTATTATAAAACGATCATTTTTGAAAAATTAAATTTAACAATCGTCTGACATAACCTCGAATATTAACTATTGCCTCACTCCCAGAAGTTATAGTACAAATTTTTTCTAGTTTTGTATCTGTTTATTCATTTTTTTTAACATTGTGCAATCTTAAACACGCAGATACACTCGTGATAGTGCCATGATATTTCAACAACATATTATTACTTTATTGAAAATTTCTAACACGTAGGGGGTTAAAATTGCTATGGAAAAATTCAATTCAGGCACGTGCTCATTTTTTTTATACATGTATCTGCTGTAGTGAAGCCGGAAATTTATCTGCTTCTATTATTGTCATCGCTTCGCGTGGTGTGCCATTTTTTAACGTGAAAATACAATTATTATATCCGCAACTTGCAAAATTCAATGAAATGTGTTCTATTCTGACGTATAGTTACATATTATATTTTTCCTACAAAAAAACTTTATTTGATTTTAATAAAAATAATGTAGAACATGTTCCGATTATTTTTCAATCAATTTATGACTAAATATAACACAAGCTTACATGCAATTGATTATCTTTCTTAGAAAAAAAATGATTATGATTGATATATATTTAATAATAATACATATCGCTAAGGAAAAGACGTTTTAGTTATTTACAATACAATTTTCCTATCAATTCATAACTCGGCCTATCAATTAATTAAAAAGAATTGGATGCATTCACATCCATTAAATTCAAATTATCTATCTAACAATAAAAATATCTCTTGCATTATTTTACGTCATATTAGCTAGAAACCTAAATTTCTCTTAATTTAACCTGTACGATCCCGGACACAGCTGAACACTATCGCTAGTAATAGCCGTCAGTCATACATTGAAAACTTCATTAATCAATTCTTTAAACTTAATTAAAATCTGTGATTGTTTGCATCATTTTAAATGAAGCTCGTTAAAGAGAAATGGGTAACGAAGGCATGAGAGGAGTTACATAATAATTTCTACCATCGAAGTTATAGTGTGACTATTATCACAAATATTTGTAATTAT
>JAOXNN020000091.1:154309-174976 GCA_028571205.2 Hydropsyche betteni | reverse complement strand
TTGATAACCATACTATTACGTAATAAAATAAAAATTAAATATATTTATGCAAAATTATTTTATAACCGTGCCCTTGCGAAATGTCTCCAGAATATAAGAGTCACGAGCGTCATCGACACAGATACACAGACAGACACACAGATAATCCGCTATTATATATAGGGGATATATATAGGGGATTTTTTTTAATGTAATACGAAAATTTATAAAATTATACTCAAAATGCGATATTTCGTTAGATCTTGATATCATAGTTTTAGTATTAAAAATAAAATTTCCCGGGAAAATCTCGTCGTATTTAAAAATTCATGACACACCTTCCGATTTGGTGTCACCGCCAGAGTAAATAATGGTACGAATTTTTTTTCCCCGACGATATATTTATATATCACTCAAAATTATACGCGCGTCCAAAATTTACAATCAATAAAAGGCTTTCGGTTAAGACGTGTATATGTGCGCTTAACGACCATACGTTAAATTTTACACGAGACTCGTTGATTTATTGCATTTACGTCGTTTTTACGCCGTTTATTGTCTGTCGGTCGTGAAAAAACGCCTCAATGGAGCTGTTTTTATTTTATTATTTATTTATTTTTATATTTTCGATCGTTTTCATTGAAAGAGCGGATCGACGGTATTAGCGGCTACACATAATCGGTTCAATTAATTTTTTTTTCATCGTGATATTTATCGTAATAATTTATGTATGAGCCCACACGCGGCTCTTAATGTCTCTGTTGTTGAAGGTTTAGGAGGTCTACGCTGTAGGCGATTAATGCAAATATTGAATAAAAAATCATCGATTTTATTGTACGGAGAAATTTTATTAGTTATAAACTCGTGATCAAATTCATCGGCGTTAAAGTAAAATATTACTTAACATTCCATTCCCGCATAAGACGTTAAACTTAACTATGAAGTTTAATAATCGAATTTGAGTTATAGTTTATGCGAAAATCTTTGAAATTACGACGCACATTACAGAATCAAGCACGTAATTGTTCTCTTAACATATTAATTCACGATCGTAACAAAAAAAATACAAAGATGGCCGATTTTAAAATCGCTCAAACTGTTCGTTTTCTAAAATCGATCACGACCAATTACCGAGTGTTAACATATCGATTAATCTCAATGAACGCCCCGCGACGTTAGAAACAATAAAAAATTGGTCCATAAAACAAACACCATCGAAGCATTAACATAAAACCTATTGATCACTATAATTAACACATCGGGCGGGCCCGGCCTGCGAACAATAAAACCAACCCGTACACGAAATGATACACTTATCCGAGCAAGTATCGGTCGCTAACGGGTTATTTGGAGATACACATTACTACCGATATCGATATCTTGCACCGTGTAATTTCGAAATGGCCCCGGGTGGCGATCTTTCCGTTTCGCCCCTTGTTTGTTCGTCGTCGTCGTGCTAATTCCGCGGCTTAATAGTCGACAATTATCCAATTTGGGTTTTAAAAGGTTCTAGGTCCGTTTCGATTGTAGATATTAAATCTTGGGGATCGTTTTATTTGTTTTATCGTTGAACGAGGCCGTTAGTGATGTGAAGTGCATGCAATTTCTGAACGTAATTAAACGACGCGTTTTAATGATCATTTCATTTGATGTGCAAATATGCATTGAAATTATATTTGCACAATTATAAAGACTAAATCGTTTTATTTTCTAAAATTATCGTAAAGTTTGTTTATTAAATTCGATAATTACAAAGGTTGATCTTGAAGTTGATTTTTTTTTTAAATCATTTATATAAAAATAAAAAGAACACGTTTTATTTTAATCCAAACATATTATTTTATCACGGCTAAGTCAATCATTTACGAGGCGTAACATAACATTCGAGCAGAACGTTGTATTTTCCAAACACGCAATGTAAATGACGTTATATCAGTAGGGGCATCATCAATTATAGCGTTTTAAACACAGGGCGACCCTTCTTACACGTATAAAAATAAAATTAACGAAAAAAAATCATATCAAACATATGACTGTTTAATTAAACGGGCGCAAGATTGACTTCTTTTCCTCGTACGCGGTTCCACCGGTCATTATCCAGATTCCTAACATTGCGTGTAGTATTGTGTATGGTCTTTTTACCGGCGGGTTTTCTTCCCGAAATAAATAACTGTTGTATGTTTCAATTTGTTCCAGCCCTTGGGGATCTGTTCTGACCCTAATATTATACGGTTAAACGCCTCGTTAACTACGCCCTCTGCTTTGCCACGCGTTACATAAAACCATATTACACTTGGTCTTATTTTTCTTGTATGCATTGTGGGATGCGTGTACCTTTTAATAACCCTATAATCAGAAGAATGGTCTCGTCATTTGCTGTGTAATTAGAATAGACACGGTGATATTTTAAGAGCTCAAGACAAATAATGGTAAAGTCGAGTGCGATGTGTTTGATGGATGTTTGTGGTTTATAATTTTCTCAACTCGACCTTAATTTTGTAATCATATATGACAACTCGAAATAAATTATATTTTAAAAGGTTTCAAATTCTTTCGCGTATTGTATAATATATTTTTACGAGCCGAACTGATCGTTTATAGCAGCACGAGCCAGTCCTATTCGTATAAACAACCAAACGACATTTTCAATACAATTTTATAAGCACAAAAATAATGTATAACATCCGTAACGGTCGAGTTCATTGTCGTTCACACAGTCGACCAGTTTTTTTCTACAACATTTCAAACGAGCACGTTCTTCTAGTATGCTAATAACGTCCAAAATGGGAAACTGTCAAACCGATGGTTTTCCGACACGTCAATGTCACTCTACTAATTCTCTTTTCGTTTTCAGGTACATCCACTCAAAAGAGAAACCGTTCAAATGCAGCGAGTGCGGCAAAGGGTTTTGCCAATCGAGGACGTTGGCAGTCCACAAGATCCTGCACATGGAAGAATCTCCACACAAATGTCCTGTGTGCAGCAGAAGCTTTAATCAAAGGTCGAATCTGAAAACTCACCTTTTAACCCACACGGACATAAAGCCATATAACTGTTCGTCGTGTGGTAAAGTTTTCAGAAGGAACTGTGACCTTAGAAGACATAGTCTCACTCATAATTTAGGAGGAGGCTTAGCCACGTCCAGTCCCGGTTCTTCTTCGAGTGGAAGTGGTTCTTTGAATGACATTATCGGGTCGAGTTTTCCCGTGTTGAACAGTGCGGACGTAGCGAAATGAATTCGAATGTGATTTCTCGAAGTGTGCCTTTTTAGATAAATGTCTTAATGTTTATTACGTAAACTAAGATTGCCATCTTATTTGAATGTTATTAGAACTATGGATGGTGCGTTTTCGTTAAAACGCTTCCGTCGAGATTAATGTTTGAATCGGTTGAAAAGATGGCTGACTTTGAATAAATGAATCTCATTTTTGTTGTGTATATATTTTCTCAAAATGTATTTATTGTAAATATGACATGCATAGCATTTGTGATCTCTCCTTTGAATTAAACAATACACGTGTTTTTTGTATGAATCTGATTATTTGAATCCGTTCTTACGATGCATTTATTGAAAAGCATTTATACTTTTGAAAGTGTATATTTTTGCTTTGAAGATATTATTTTAAGAATTTTCTCAATGTTTTTTTAGTCAATGTTTTATATCGTATTACTGAATTGAACAATTTAATAAACAATATACCTAATTACAGTTTTTAAGTACAACGAGTATTTTTAACGACTTCTACCTTTAAATGCTTATGTATGTATAAGTGTTATTTTTTTAATCCTAAAAAGCTTGTATAGTGATATTTTCCGTCCACGACTAAATATAAACTTAAGAGAACATCATTTTTGTTTTATTTATTATACAGTCCGATGTTTCTTATAGTGTGTTCAGAAAAAAAAAACATAACACGAATTTAAGATAAATTTTATCGACATTTTTCAACATATAGTTATTTTCGTTTCGTACAAACCGCAAATATGTTTTCGAACAAACACGAATAGTATCCTTTTGATATATCTGAACACCTCATTCAAAAGCAGCACCCTAATATGGGGCTTTAATCCCTTTCACAACCACTCAATCACATACTCATGCGACGCGAATTTTTTTTTTCGCAAAGAAAACATCGCTTTCGCTCCATTTACCAACTACCTGAATTCGAAGCGATGTCCGGATTATTCGGAACTGCGATTTTGCAATTTTATTATATTACACAATTACAGAGTAGATGGCCGGGGTAATGGAAGCTTAAAAACGCCTGAACGAACCGAGTAATTGCTTTACAATCACATCAAGGCTTTTCGTAGTCCACCGTGCGAAAGGACGCTTCGCAGCTGCTTCTTTATTGCAATTTTCTGCTTTTTATATTCGTTATTCGAAGGGCAACGAGACTGGGTGAATTAAATGTTATTGCGCTTATTAAATTTTATCATTAATAAAATTTCATTAATTAAATCTCCATCAGAAATTAATTCAAAATTTTATTTATAAACATTCGTACTTATTAAAAAAAATAATATTTTAATGAATTTCACACTATGTTATTTATAAAAGCAATTTTAATTTATATTCGACATACGATATGGAGCCTTGTGATTCACCTTAATGATTCACTTTTAAAATACCGCGGTGTTAAAATATTTGACGTCCGTTGCCACAAGATCGTCTCTTTTCTTTGAAATTCGCAACAAAATCGACCTGAAAAAAAGTGGCAAACATTCGGAAAATCCCCCGGGATCAAATAACATCACACAAAGGCAACAAACACCCGAGACGGGATTATTTCGAAAAAGCCCGCGATAATCCTTCGGGAAAAGTGCGCCGTCGACGCCAAGCTGTCTCGCGCGTGTGGTCTTCGTAATTTAAAGCTTTCCAAAGCCCGAGCTGGATTTATGGGATGTTTACACTTGACTTACAATCTCCTGGAGATCTTCGAGGATGTGCTTCATGTGTATAAGAGTGAGCCGAGTGCGACGAGTTCGCCGAAGCGCGCCGAGATTATGGCACTACACATGAGACCAGGTAAGACGCGTTATTGTGAATATGAAACAATAATAAAGCGTAAGAAAAGTTCCATTTGGTTGGAAAATTTTGAGTAGAATGACGTAAAATTTGATAATATTTAATATTTGAGCGTTGTACAATTTTCTGTAAATATAAAATGATATTTTCCGAATATGTTCCATTTACTTTTAAATATTATATGTTGGATTTTGAATTTTCTCCTTCGTAAAAATCTCTATTGAAATTTTTTTATTTTCGCAAATTTTTGACATTAAAAAATTGTCTGCTTCATCGCTCGTTTTGTTTTTTTTTTTTTAGATAAGGTTTTTTTAGAAAACAAATAATTTGAAATATAATATTTATAAAGTGAAAGATAACAATATGTTTTTTTTAGAAAATATAATATTTTCCAATAAGAATGAAGTAATACCCAAAAATAGTTTATTCTAAAGTATTTCATATAAGGCAGGAATCGACAAACTTCGGCCCGCTGGTTAATATTGTTTTACATGAAAAAAATAAATTTTATAGAACCAATATAGAAACCCTCAGCCAAAAAAAAAACATATTTATTGTTAAACTACAGTTACAAAAATATTTTCCGGGTTTAATAAAAGTGCAAAAAAATTTACATACTTGAGGAGTTTCTGTCATACCTTCAATTGAAAGTGATTGTTCTCCAAAATTGTGTGTTTTAGAAAATTTTACGTTGTTAACGATGGCAAAGATATATGATTAATAAAAAGCGAAAACAAAAAAAAATGCTTGCGACGCTATTCATTAATACTTGTTTGCTTGATGTTATCTGCATATAAAAATATTTTTTTGAAATTAGCTCTTGAATTTTCGAATAACTATAGGTATATTTTGAGATCAATTGGTTTTAACTTCTTTAAATTTCGTACCTATTTTTTTTAGCACTTTGAGTACAATTATCCATATAAATATCTTCGAGGTTTACTATCCGACCTGTCGAGTCTCAATTTTTTAACGAAAAAAAATTTGTCGACCCCTAATAAAGACTGACAGTATGTTCCTTTTTTGTGATTTTCGTTCGTTTACGTAAATTGGTTTATTTTGTCCCATTTTGATTCGCATAAACAAAAGAATAACGATGTTTTTTTTTAATCTACCTACGCCTAAGAAACTCTTTATAAATTAATCGAAATATCTAAAAAACAGCGTTAAAAGAATATTCTATTTAAACATATTCGTTCGATTTGGAATAAGATACATCGAAAAAATGCAAGAAAATTAAAAATTATAAAACAACAAGTCAATATTTCGATTTTATCAATAAGCAGGTAGGTTTCGAGAAATGGGTCACGCAAACACATGCGTATGCGCTCATAAACAAACAAATAAAATCCGGAATGTAATTATCGAAATAGTTTCATAATAGATAAATCACTTATTGATTAATTTAATGTTTATTATGTTTTGAATTTGTTATTTTCTCGTCGATTACACTGCAATAACAGTCGGTAGTCAGTCAGTCGCGATTTTTTTAAAAGATTTTTCGTATTTTGGACGAATTTGTATATTCTTTTATCAATATTTAATGTTGTAATATTATTTTTTTACGATTATTAAACTTGAGGAGAGTATATAGCGTGTCAGTATAATTTGTAAAAAGTGTCCAGTGTATCAAAATTTTTCCGATGAATCTTTTTCCAAATCGAACGGATACGTTCAAATATATAATGATATTAAATAGGCCCAATTTTAATAACATCGGCTGCTCGATGCTCATACCCGATTTGAATATTAACTATTTAATTAATAAAATCACAATAGTTCATTTGTTATAGTCACCAGACGTTATATAAGCAAAGTCAGTAAGTAATAAGCATAGACGTTAACTGTATATGTATAAAGGCCATAGTCGCGAACGCGACCGAAGTCGCAAGCGTCATTCGAACAGACACATACACATAAATCCGTGATTATTATATAGGAAATAGTTATTCTATGCCTTTTTTGAGATATCGATTCATTTATAAAGAGATTTTTAGGCATTAAAGCGCTATGCAAGCACGAAACCCAAAATTAAATTCGCGTAATGTCGTATTTAGTTCTAATTGCACATTATTTTTAAAGCACAACAATCATCATTTCCGTATTAAACAAACACTCCACTAATAATATTTCGAACCAACTCCATTCATGCTTTTTGTCATTGTATGAATTTTTTTCTCACACAACGCAGGCCGTGAAAATTTTCACCATTTTAGAAGTACGCACGCTCTATTTGACACCGCGGCCATAAACCGAGTATGTGAATCACTTCCCAGCTCATTTGTCAACCCATTCAACACCGACTAGTCGACTCGCCTTTGAATCGCGCTCATCATTTTTCAATCTCAGTAGCGAGTCTTTGTGGCTCTGCGAGTAGGAAAAAGAAAAGTGGACGTGCGACGAAACCTTTGATGATACACTTTCAAGCAATTCATCACGGACGATTTTTATATCGTGGCCCATTTATTCGGTTGGCATGTCGTCTTTTGCTGCTCGAAAACGCATTTATTCTATGAAGCCGTCGAGATTTCTCGCTTGTAAAATGTGAAATGAAATTGATGGACGCTCTTTTTTATGGGGTAATTGTTGAACTCAATTAAAACGCATTAGAGTTTTTTTTTGATGAATAAAATACGTTCTTTTTGAAAACGCCGATGAGAACCTAACATCGTACTAAATCGAAGTTTTTATTGTGAAAATTATACGTTTAGTTATAAAATTTGAATTAATTTGTCACCGTTTTGTGGGTGTCGACATCTTTATTTGTCAACTCGTCAGAAGAATCGCATCATTGAACTGTCACCGCCATTGTCATCTTCATCGGAATATTTCACTATCGCATTTTACGATGGCCATTGTCGTTTCGAATCATTTAATTAGCGTACGCGCGCAAAATTCGGTATATTTAGACATTGCCATTTACATATCGCATTTCTGCGATCTACACAACGCGTTTATGCATATTCATGATATATTCATGGCCGCGTACAATATATAATATTATAATAAGATATGTAAAATGTGAGTCTAGACAAGATAGTACGTGTCTTCGCACGGATCACAACCGGTTAATAAATCATCGCAGTGCTTCTAAAGAACAAAATGTAAAAAAAGAAGTAGATTAACATGCATATGAGACTTGAGCTTATCGCAATTAATTAGCCGTTCAATTGACGATAAATTCATCCGGTTATGTGACATGGTTTTTTTTATATAATTGTCGAATCAATGGATACGAATGTATTTTTTTATTGATTGATTATATTTGAAAGTTTATTCATATTTTCCCAATATTTTTTTTACTCACTAATTGTATGAAAATTATGGTGAAATTTATTTATATATCAATTTCTTCATAATCAAAAAAATATTTATTAAATAAATAATTATTGCAAATCTGTTTTAATAAATTATAAATTTTGAGCATTTTGGTGAATGTCAAATGAAAAAAAAAAGTGAGTATGTACTTATGTTATAATATCTCATATGATCTTTCTACAAATAATTAACTGAATTCCCCTTACAATTAGTGAGATCTATGGTTGATTTTATGAACAACTTTATTTATTTATACTGTTTCAATTACCAAGAATTATCTTATGAATACACAAATTCGGATAAGCTCTTGACGCATTGCGATTCGTAGAATGGGTCAACTATATCGAAAATTTGATTTTTTTCCTTCTTCTCCATCGAGGTTTTCAAGATAGTGAAGATGGTTCTTGTTTGTCCTCAGCAAACATCATCGTGTCTTCGGGGCGCACACACATACTTGTTTGACAAAGGAAGGTGTAAATTTTACACACACAGGATATTTGACCAACAACAATATTTTCAAGCGTTATTTACAAACGTTAACACCTTTTTAGTTCTTTCGGCAATCACGTACTAAATAGGCACCGACCGCGCTGATCGATATTTCATGTTGCCCGAGAGGCGCGTATTTTTTCTATTTTTCATATAATAACAGAACAATAAAAAAATCCGAGATTTTCAACATCTGGAACAGCTGAATTTTTTGGGACAGCTGAAAGCGCTTTTTTTCCGATCGCCGATTATTTTCGTTGTGGTTTGAACGCTATCGGCGTTGAAATGGGTTCGATTTCGACGATTCGTCACAACGAAACATGGTATTCGAAAACAACAATAAACAACCGATGAGCCGAACAGTGTTGATTGTATGCAAATGAGACGAGCGTAGAAAGTGTGTTATTTCCGAAGGATGCGGACAATGGCCGTCGCTGGCGTGGCCCAGACCGCATAAAGGTCCATCCTCTTGGAATGTTTTTTTTATTAATATTTTTAACAAAAAGTATTTTAATTTATTCGCATTATTTAGTTTCAATTGATAAATTGTATATTTTAATTGAAAATATTTAATGAAAATTCAGTATGGAAATTATGTATAAAAACAATAACTTTATTAATTATTAAAGATTTTATAATCTGAATTCTATCTTTTTCAAATCAAACATAGCTTTTTAAATTTCAATTTAAACAACAAATAAAATTCAATTATCAGAAAGTATTATTAAAACCATTGTTGTAGTAATCAATGAAATATTGTAGAATCTATTCTTCTCAGATGTTAACGTGATTTTTACAAATATTTACATATATGATTGATGAAATTTCTTAATAAATTAATCTGAAAAAAGTACCATGGATTTGTGCTTATATTTTTTTTATATTTTTGATGAAATCATAAAAAAAATGGAAAATGAAGAAAAAAAAATTTCAATTTTTGAATTTGATTTACAAATGATTTAATTCAATTTGTATAAGGTTGAAATAGAAGTATAAATGCTGTATGGAAAAAAATGATGAACAGTATAGAAAATAATTTTAACATTTCATTTATGAGTGATGATACGAAAATTAAAACTGTACGAACATCATACAAAAGTGGCAACAGCTTTATCTCTGCTTCGGCACGTGCTTCAATATAAAAGAGCGCGCCTTCGCATAGCACCAAGAATAATATCAACTTACATAAATCGTTATCATCGCTAATATTCACACAACATACATACACACAATACACCAATAAAACGTACACCGCGATAATTACGAGAAACCATTTCGTAGGTACCCACACACGCGTTACGACATTTACGCGCACCGAGTACACGACATTAAGCTTCATTAGCATATTAACGAGCCATTAAAATCGGCGTGTCAGGAAGTTATTAAAGAGGTGATTCACGCCCGAGGAATCCATCTTTGTTTCGCCGTTCGATGAGGTCAAATACGACCGACGAGTGTTCTCTCTGGAGTCGTAGGTCAAGGTGATTTTCAAAAATCTCCTCGTTGCTTTTTGTACTCGTCGCTAGTTGGCCCGGCAAGCTCTTCATGCCTTCTTCTTTCGAGTGGGCAACAATCTAACGTCTGTCGAGCGCACGCTTCGAGTACCTTTTTTTTCTGGTGCGATTTTTGTTATTTAATTTAATTTTTTTCCATTCGTTTTGTTTTCGAAGATCGATCCTCTGACGTCCGCAGACTTCTCACGTTTAATTGCGTGTACTGCGGATAAATTTGCATTGTTTTGTTTGTGTAATATTTCGACGTGAAAAAAAAAATCGACAGCGAATTCCTAACTAAGCATTTCGAATCTCCGCAATCACGAAAATAACCCTGCGAGATCGGTCTAATTTAATCGGAATCATTTTATTTTATTTTAGGAAAAAAGCGTGTAGATATCGGCCGCTGAGGGCGCCGAGTCACGGGTCTTTACCATTTACAGAAAATCAATTCGGATCGGATTGACAGTTTGATTGTTGGCGGTAGATAGAGAGAGAGTGGACGAGACCATGGGAAAATTTGCGACGGCACTTCGAAAAAAGCGCCCGCACAAAGACGGACATTGTTAGCGGACCATGGGCATGGGAAAAGGTCAACGCAGCTCTAGTTTTTGTCATCATCACGCACTGTTCCCCTTTGACCGTCCGTCTAACCCCATTTCAGAACACTTCTTCCTTTGTAGCCATTAACATGGTCGATTTGTTATTTTTTAATCAACTTTTTGTGAATTGAGACGTCAATAATTAATGGTCTCACGTGATATCGATACATTTTCATGGTCAAAAATATTATATAAATAATCTTATAATGAGATGATATGAGTAAAATTTTATTATTGAAATAAAGAGTTTCTTTGTCCAATGCGAAATTAAATTTTCAACGACATGTATAAAAATTCTTTATTTTAATCATATAAACCGTACGTATCAAAGGGTTTCGACGTAATTAAGTCATCTTTGTTCTTCTTCCATTTCATTTAAACATTTCATATTGGCATTCAATATGAAAAATCTCATTTCATTTGAATCGCGTCGCATTCGAACGGGCCCTCTCATAATCGGCGACGGGTTTCATTCGGTGACTTCTTTTTCATCTTCAGGTCGACGATTTCACTTTGTGTTGAAGAAATGTTTTAGTAGCCGGCGTATTAAGGCTTTATGGGAAGACAGGCGGGGACGTTGATTGGATGCTTCACGTGGCGAAACAGAATGTATGAAACATCTTCACGCTTGTCACTCCGAAACGCCACGATCAAGCGAGTATAATAATGCCGATTTTTTTTTTTAATTTGTTTGAAAAAATATCGTGTGTGATGCAGAGAAATTGTATGAGAAAGCGAGTCTTTTAAAACGATTCAGTATTGTGAGAATTGTACAAGCAATGCGTTGGGAATTAATAAAAAAAAATTGTTGTTAGGCATCTTCAATTTCAAATTGTAATAAATATTGAATATTTAAAAGTAGTAGCGATTTTTGTGCATGTTTCTTTTATCACGTGTACACATAACGATTTTGTTTTTGGAATGTTAAGCAATGCATGTGAAAAGAATCATCATGTCAATGATACAAAGGGATTTGTTTATTTATTTTCATTTTTTGTCACCGTATATGAATAAGAATGATTTAAAGTCTTCGCTGCTAATGATAATGTAGTCGTCATGTAAACAAGGTAATTCATTTATAAATGATTTTTTATTACGTTGACACGACGCATTGTGTCATCGAAACGAACGATGATAATATTCGAGTGAAAAAAATCATAAAGGTCCCTTCTACTCATTGTTAACACCTACGAGGACAGAATATTTGTCAACGCTTCTGGAATCTAGCCGACTCCTTCAGAAGTACAAGGAAACGTACCGGGAAAACTACACCATGGAGCAGAAGAATCAGCTATTTTATTATGGAGACCATCCGTCGTAAATCAATTTAACCGCGGTCATCAAATTCCATGATAATTCTCCAGAGGGGGGTTGTTTCATATTTATAAGCCGTTTTCGGTAAATCATCTCGGCTCCTGACCGGGAAAAAAGGCGATTTTTTCCGAGTGATAAAAAAACAAAAACGTAAAAAACGTGGGTCCTCGTTTCTGTGCTCAACAAAAGAAACACTAAATAATAACAAAGCGATATATGAATTTTATTATGAAAAAATATCACATGACTAAGCCGTTGTCGGCCAACAGTTACAAATATTCGAACAATTTAAAATGCATAGGATCTGTCTTATTACACGCCGACCCGCGCCTTTTCAAACTTTTCATATTCATAACATCCACGACGGTTATTTTTTTCAAAAAAAAAAGACATTTTCGAAAATCGAAATCGCAAACAAACCTTCAATCCGACACAAAACCTCAGCCGTAATTAAGCGATAATTCGTGACACACAAATCGAACGTTTGGGAGCCTCGCGAGCGGCGTCGGCGCGATAAAATGTAAAAAAAATGAAATATCACAAAGCGCGGCCGAGGAAAAAAGAGGCTTTAGAGACTTTTTCAAATATATTATTCGAAAGAGTTGATTAAAGTCGGAACGAAAGTGGTCGGTTGTCATAGCGCGGGCGCTGCGCCCAGCGGGGGCCCCGGCGGCGACAGCGCCGCGGGGTGCTGCGCCCCATCATCGGGGCCCCCGACCTCAAGGGCCCCCGATAGAGCGGCCTTTTTGATCGTCATCGTTCCTTTTTCGGATCGAGTGTGTTCGTAAGCGATTGATCTGTTTGCGCACTTTGTTGCGGTGCGTTTATTGAATCGCAATTGGGGTTTCGTCGTTTGTTGGTGGACGTGTGAAGTGGGTTGATTTTTTTATGTATTGATTCTTGATGATTGGTGAAATTTGATGATGGGTTTTGTTATTGATAAATGGATGTTGGGCTGGAAAAAATTGTCGAAAGATGTTTTTGTATTCGTGTTCTTGAGTGTTGTTTTTTTTTGTCATTTCAATGGTAGGTATGTAAAAAGATTTTTTTTTATGTAATGATCGTAGCGTTATCGATTTGTTGTGTTTTTTTTTTTTGCATAGTGACAATAGTTAAATTTTTTCGCACGTTATAAAGATATTACTGCCATCTATGTGAAAAAATATAAAAAATATGTTTTAAAAAAAAAAGTCTCATTTAATTAATTTCACATATTACATTTAACTATGTTTAATGTGTACTAGATGTTTCACATGTATGGTTTGTATTTTTTTGTTTTTATTTTCATGTGATTTATATAATAATTTGTATTTATTTTTTTTCTGCTGTTAGGTTAGGTTTTCTAGATTAGGTTAGGTTTTTATTTTAATAAGTGTAATATAGTATGGTGAAATTGTATTATTGTATGAATGTCATAATTTTGAGATTAATATAATAAAAAATATACCTACGTGTATATATTGTTGGTAAAAGTATCGTAGGTAGGAGTTAGATTGTAAATGAAGAAAGGAGTTTCGATCATCATAATTGCGAAGCAAAAAAAATCATATATCTGATGATTATTAAAATAAGTGATCTTGATCTTCATGATTGATTTGTAGCTATATTATTATGTAGCTATACAAGTTCTTTTGATATTATCAAAGTTATAGACTTTTCATACGATAATAAAAGAAAATTGAATATCAAAACCATATTTTGCTAAAAAATCTCAAACTAATGACTCGTTTAAAACTATCTACTGACTCAAATATAAGTCGCTTAGCTTCAACGATCAAAAGCACCGATAAAAAAAAAAAAACAAGTCATTGACTGATACTGTAATGAGATTTCAGCTATTCATTTTAATTATTCATACCGATTAATAACGTCCAAATAAAATATTACACATACAGTGGTGGCTAACGGAAATCATCTTCAACGGCCCTCCAACTGTGACGACTATCAGCTCATCTTCAGATTATGGAACGGCCACAAATATCGTCAGCGCTCCTTTGACAAAAAAATTGAATAAAAAATAAACGTGAGATATGGAAGCAAGAGCCGGAACGCTCGTACGGTTATTGTTAACCCCCGACGGCTTCGAGGCTGAATGCGAAATTAAATTTAATAAAATCGCAATAAAACGAAAAAAAAAGTAACGACGACCCCTTCGATTCTGCTCCGCCTTCGACGTGTATTGCCGTTCGGTTACAAATCGCGAATTTGCATGCGACAACGAGTTTCGATGTATTCACATAAGTGCCATTGTATGTAAGATTCGGTGAGATGTTGGGAAATACAGATTCAATTTATAAATACAAAATCGATACTGTATAACCTCATGAAAACGTATCGATCTATTTTTTGTGCAATCATTGTCGAAACATGTCGTTACTTAAACAAATTATTCAGACAACCCATCGGTGCGGTTCAATTCGAAATCACACGATTCGATTATCAAACATTTTTATAACCGAACCCGCAATTACCGAATCATGGCAACCCTCGAATGCGTCTTTCAGATTAAGTGTAACCGATCATCAAAGGATTAAAATAAAACGTATAAAAGAATAGCGAAACGTCGACAACGAGCGACACAATAACGACATCCCTTGCGTCTACTTTTTTATCCGAATACATGTAATAAAAAAACGAATCAAATTCACCTTTTAACGACCTCAAAAACGGGTCCTGTTTTTCAACCGCAAACAATAAGTTACCACCGACGGTGCGCAGCCGTACATAGCAAGCGCTCTCGACATTATTACCCGTTTTATGAGCTTCGAAAATTAATAAAAATATAAAAAATCGATTGAAAACCGACGCTGGTAGTGTTTCGTGTATTTCCAGAACGATCTTTTGGGGAATTTGTGCGAAAAGCGACGACGGATGATGGATCGCCATTCCGAGTCACTTTGCGAGAGCTTTAATGCTTTTTACGTGACTACATACCAAGTCACGTCCACTACTTGTTTAGAACGACGATATTGTGCGTACAAGTGGAGAAAAAAATGGTGTTTTTCCTTATTACGTTGTTGATTTTTAGCGGAATTTTCGCACAACCAAACCGCTGAAAATCGGACTCAAAAAATGAGAACGTTTTCGAATGTAATTGGCGAAACGTGAGCGTATTTATGTTTGGGTAATGATTTTTATGTAATATTGAATTTGACAGTAATTATCGATGACCTCTGTACATTCGCGTATTGTTGTTTCGTTTTCGATGCGTTTTTGTTTTATTTTTGGCGCGAAGACCGAATAACAAAACGAGAAACGTCTGTTGTTGTCTTTTGTTTTAACAGTTGATTTATACGTCTCAATAAAATTTGCCATACCAAAGGATGCGTCTTTGAATGCCGAACGGAAAGGTCGTCGGTTTCAAGCTCGTACCTAATATTTCAAAGTGATTAAAATGAAATAAAAATATTTTTTTCGAATCTTCGGCGATTATCTCGAATATTTATAATGTTTTTTTTTTCTTTCGCGATTCTAAAATATTATAATTAGTGTTAAATAATTGAAGCTGTAAACGCTGAATAATTCATTGCTGTAATCTAATTAGCAGCTAAACACAATGACGATTTAAATAAAATTAATGTGCTTTTATGGGCATATATGAATTGAATTTGCATAATAAAAGTAATATTATAGAGAATCTTCACATTTTTAATGGCTAAATTTTATGCCATATATGGATATTTGCTTTGAAAAGAGGAAAATATACGAGCATTGATAAAGAAAATATTTAAGCAACAAAATAAAAATTCGCACATTATTATGATTCATTCGGCCATTATTTTAACTCAAAATCAATACAATATTTAAACCGAATGTACGAAATAATTCAATGACATAAAACATAATTTCAATATTTTTCAAATAAAGAATCGAACTAGCGGAATAAATTCACTATGAGACAAAATGTTTATGTAAATAAACTACATATTTATGCAGCGCCATTAAATTTATTTATAACACACAATTCAATTTATTTACAACGCTTTGTGAAGAAATCGGCATTTTAACCACCGTAAAATATGAACGAAAGTTTTAACTTTCTTACATGAATTTATCAATCAATCAAATTTCCTTGGGAAATTAGATTCGTAACTCATTCGACGATTAAAAACGAATATCTGTAATAAATTCTGACTATTGCAAAAGGTGTATTATAGATTATTTAAGGTATATTTTTCGTTAATCTAATCTAAATTTTTCTAGATCTAGATCTAAAATATATATTTATTAGAATTTTAATGAAATATTATAATTTTATAGAAAGTTTTAATATGATACATAAAATGTTCATTATGAAAAAGAAAATTTTCATATAAACTGATCGGATGATTTTATTATAAAAATATTTATACTAAATCATTAATATAATTAATATTTGATTTATTTTAAAATGTCAAATAATATTCAGAATATGCTACAATTAGTATTGAATATTTTATTGAATTTTTAAATATGGTACCTACATTAAATGTTAACGAAATGAAAAATAATTTTTTTGCAAAAACTGATGGACTGATTTCAATATGCAAGTATTTATATTAAATTATGAATATAATGAAATCTTTCGTTTAAAATATAGGTACTATTCAATATGAATAAATTTTATCTGTTCTAATGCAACGAATCAAATTCAAAATATTCCGGAAAAAATCCACATTTTCCCAACAACAAACACAAACCACCACCGACAAACACCCATAACAAACAACCACAATCGAGCACATCCCACCAAAACCCACCCAATCCCACTTTCCCCCGGAAAACCCACCATCGCCACCAGCAAGCAGCCCTTCGCCATCCACTTCAGAACCGCACATTCCTCCACATTCCTCCGGCACCCGACCGACCCACCGTCCCTCCGACGACACCGAGACGTCTTCCTCCGGCATGCGTGCATATGTAAATGCGATTATGGTGTTTTTATTACGGTAGGCGTGGCGGCGGTCGGTGGGCGTGGCGACGGTGGGCGGGGCTTGCCACGAAGCGTTTTGTCCCGCCTAAGCCGGGCCCGGGACATTGGCGGCCCGCGACAAATTAACACTGAAGAATGAGCTTTTTGTTGTTTCAGGTGGATCTTTTAGGTGTTTTTCGGCGTTTTTTGTCGGCCAGGTGTGCGGGGGCGTCGATTGATTTATGCCGTATCTTCATCGGACGTAGACATAATACGATTTCGAATGCAAATTGATTATTAATAATCAAGTTTTATTATCGGCCGTTGTGTTTTTGTTTGGGGTTTTATATTGGATTCGTATCATGTTTGAAATAGTTGTTTGAAGAAAATTGTTTTTGGTATTTAATTTTTCATAATGGTTTGTAGTGAAAATTTTTCGAGAGTTGCTTTACTTGTTAATTCTTATTCAATCTTGCATTTTTTTTAAATAAAATTCAGTTATATTTCCTACAATTTATATAACGATAAATATTTTTCAATAACCTTCAATATTTTTTTATATTTTTTTACACAATGATTAGAAAAATAGAACTTTCATGTAATGAAAAATTGAAATTAAGTATACATTTATAAAATTTCCACAGACATTTGGTAGGAAATTGTATTCACCTTCATATATCACTAAATTTCATTGATTGGTTCTGGGAAAAGATTGAAATAATATAATTTTAATTTATAATTATGAATTCATCTTAATTTTGCAATTATTAAAACATTATTTAATAAAAACTTTATCATATGTACCTATAACTTATATAATAGCAAAGATTTTTCAATAACATTCGAAATTTTTTGATACGAAGATAAGAAGAATAGAATTTTTAAGTATCTATTACGATTGAAATTATTTCATTTTAAAAATTTCTCAATCAGTATGAAATTGCATTCATTTGCGATATAATTTAATTAAATTAATCGGAGGGTCTAAAAGGTAAAAGATTTTTTGAAAATAAAATCTATCTCTTTATTAATTTATAAAAGAACATTTCTCAACCGACAATTTCAACTTTTTTCTCTTGATCATCGATCACATTTCAACAAAAAAGTCCAAACCGCAAGTCACATATTACTAAACCGATCAACACCCCCCGAATCTGCACAACGCCGACAAAACAGAGCCGACACGCGCCGTCTCTGCAATTTTTTGCAGACGCAATGCCCATGGCCTCACGATGATTATTCTCGTTTATACAAACACAAGCCAGCGTCTTCTTCTCCTCGATCTTCAACATCTATGGAACAATGTGTACAAGACCGGACCGCCGCAAAAACGATGTCGGCGTCGTCTCTCGATATGCAAATCAATAAAAAGTCGCATGCCGAGGCTCGAGAGGAGAAAAATAGCCGACAATAAACGTTATTAACCGACCTCCGGAACGAATTATAAATGCTCTCTCTGTGCGTTGTCGGTGCGCGATTTTTCTCAAAGCGAGTTTTCCGTTTCGGGGAATTTTCCGCGGTTTGATTGTCCGTCTGCATAATCAGGCTTAAACGGTGATAAATCGCGGCAATAAAGCATTCTGGAGAAGTGCTCACCGGGACAATACCGGGAACACAATCTTATCGTTGATGACTTTTCACGGTTTGCTCAACGCCGGGCGTTCTTGGTATTGTGCCGATGTCGGAAAAATAAATAGACTCAGTACAAACAGTGACAATTTATTGTAGCGAAAGAATGTTATAAAAAACACTAGATAAATATCATTGTTGGGATTTTTTTCTTTAATTAAATATTATGGGAATTGACAAACATACATTGTTTGTTTCAAATATTTGTATGAATACAAGTATGCACATATATTTACTAAAAATTACTTTTAATAAATTAACTATTTTTACTATAAAAAATTGTATTATTATTTTTTAACACTTCATATTTCAATATTTTAGATATAAAATTCGAATTTTTTTAATTTGGCTTTTTACACATTAAATTCAATCCTTTTCAGATCAAATTCTGCTATCGAAAATGCATTATTATATTAAGACCATTGTCATAGTAATCAATGATAGTATCAGTTTTGATAATCTCGGCGATTTTTTACATACAAACGACAAGAATACGAACTTTGTTGTCTCGTGGACAATTGCGTTGTCTTAAATAATGTTAATTTCTACATATTATATTTATAAAAATAAACTTTCGATAGTTGAATTTGGTTTGAAAAAGATTCAACTTGATTTGCAAAAGTCTGAATTTTATTTGTAAAAGGCTGAATTCAAAGTGAAAAAACTATAAAAATATCGTTTTCATGATACCAATAGTTTATGTAGGTATATATATTTGACAAATTATAAAGCATCAAACACCGATTTATTTTAAAAAGACGTACATGTACCGACGAAAAATTCTTCGAGCATTCCCGATTAATTCGAAACAAGGTTGAAAAATTCGACTCAACCCCGTCGGCGCATTGAAAGCCAAAACAAAGGCAGAGGTCAAAGCCTACATGTTCAAAAAAGCGTCGGCGTGTGAAATACGACCCGATCGACAGGCGACATCCTAGCGCCGTAAATGCCCGAAATATTTTCGAAAACGGAAAAAACAATCGGATGATATACGGCCGAAATGTGGTCCGCGTAGCGCGAACGTACAAACAAAACACGCCACGGCCGTCGATATAGATGTTACGATTCTGGGAACGCGGCTCCGGCGGGAGGTCCTCGAGGTCCTAGGGCTTATTTAGACTTATTAGATCTCGGGCTGGACGTGGAATTCCGACGACGGCGAAGAATGCGAGGATCGTGTTCGGTGGCCCCTCCTGAGCCCCCCCATCGCCAGGACATGGAAGTCTTCGAATTCCTCGGACGGAGCGCAGGGACATCGAAAGCGGCCAACTCCTCCTCTTCGACATCCTTGTTGGTCGATCGAGAAAAACGAGGTGGATCGTGTACGTGGAGCGGTTTGTGAGCGATGACTGCGTAAACTCACCCCTCGATTTTCCGGTACTTGGATCATAGATTTTCTATGAAATGAATTCAATTTGTTGATTAATATATTTAATTTGCTATTATCAAACTCAATGATTATTTCATCACTAGTATATAGGTCCGATGTTGATAGCATCGGCTGTGGATTTGTTAAGAAACGGAAAACGATAAAATGTGAAAACCCGTTTGTGTGAACCTGAAATGTGTACCCGATTTGAATATTTAATATTTAATTGATAAAATCAAAATAGTTTATTTGTTATTTGCTTGTGACATATAGGTAAAGCCAGTAGTTAGTTAGGTAATAAACATCATATTATAGACGTTAAGATAAGACGATTAGATTATAGCCGTTATTATAATGATCATAAAGACTAAATTCGGAGCTCGCGTTATAGCCGTTCTTGTGTAGTGATTATAGCCGTTATATTTGAACGGCTCACAGGCTAAATTGGAACGATAAGTCCAGAGCCTCACCATACAAATACAGACATCTGTCATTGGTGATTATATACATGTATAGGGGATTCAAATATTTTTTCCACTGCGTAATAATCGACG
>JAOXNN020000091.1:120158-154209 GCA_028571205.2 Hydropsyche betteni | reverse complement strand
TTTCCACTGCGTAATAATCGACGTATTGCATAAGTCAATAGAGACGCTTTCATAAGCATGATATTATAGATGTTAAGTGTATACGCATAAAGACCATTTATGCATGAAGAATAATTTTATAGAAGCAAAAAAATAATCGTATCGACGCGTCGTTTTAAAGTCGGGAGCATCATCGAACAGACAGACAGACGGACAGCTGGACATAGACACAGATAGGTATCCGTGATTATATATATATAGGGGATAGATTTTATCATAAATCTTAGTATTATATTTCAGTTTAGTAAGATATCGAAAACACAAAGAAAATTTGAAGCAGTTTCCATTTAATAAAAATCAATGACTTCAGTTATATTTTTTTACAATTCTTTAAAAAATTTAGTTTCAAAATATTTTATAATACTGTATTAAATTTTGTATTATTTATATCATAACATTTTCAGACTCTTAGAATAATATTGATATCCATAGATTTCTTTGAATAAAAATTTTGTAATTATTCTAATAATCGATTGTCAATCAAAGAAGTGGTTATGAAACTTTATTAAAATGTACAATATAAATTGAGGGACGACTGTATATCAAAATTCCAATCGGTCACCATTCAACAATGAATCATCTCTCGCTTGGGAAACTGCCGAGGAAATTCGAAGCGTGGAGAAAAAATAAAAATTTATATTACGATCGGCCAAAAAAAATCGAAGCGTTCTTGATAGTCATCTATCGGCACGAAATAATAAATTCACTCCCCAATATTGTTGTAGCGTAAACGATAAATTGTAGTTCTTTTAAAACTCGGACGTCATGCAAAACTTGGCAAATTTTATGATTGGCTCGATCTTTTTTGTTGATACGAAAAGTTCTCAAGCCGGAACTGCTAAAGCGCGGGAATCAATTATTATTATTATTATTTTAAATATATATAAATCATAACTTGATTCAACGAATAACGACTTTTCGCTGAATCATTACCCATCTTAACATTAAATTTAATACTTCGCAAACCATCTTTAATGGCTAGATAGAAATTCGTCTTCCGCTTCATTTTTAGCCGCCCCGGTCATATCGATCACAATCTCGGGCTATTATTGAAACGATTAATCTGCCTATCGACACTAGAGAGGTCACAATTTGTTAAAATCATAATCGATCGAGACTCACAAATTTCCTGGCACCCAAGGGTCAAAATTCTAATCAATTACATTATAAGGCACCCACGCTTATCGCGCGAGCCGATGATTGATCGGCGACCGAAATTGCCGACACTTCCTTTTGATGTCTACCGTATAATATTATATTGTAATATTGTAATATCGTAATAGAAACGCTCATTATTCAAAGCGACGTCCTTTTTGATTTAGTGCACCTCCGGTCCGCCGCGGCCTAACATTAGTGATTATTAATTTTAATGTTGCGGACTACATATCGTCGTTGGATTTCGACAAAGCCCACGCTTTTTGATATCATGAGAAAAACAATGGGCCACCATTGCATATAAATAATAAATAATGTCGTGCGTACATGGCCCCCATGTTGAGGGATACTATCGACTATAAAAATAGTCACCAAAAATGTATACGTTCTTCATGATCGAGTCGGGAAAAAATATATTGTACGATTCTTTTCTAATCTATCGCAATAATTGGGAAATTTCAAGTCGCATTGTTTTCGGCAATAGTCATTGATTTACAAAATTATCATTTGTGTTATTTTTTACTTAAAATATTTTGACTTCTATAAAAATCAAATTAGACATCAACGCAATCAAAATCACGAAACCAAAAACCTGAATATGAAATTTGCACAACAGTTCATTGAATTTCTAATAACAATGTTCTAGTTTTAATTTTTAATTTGAAATCTTATTAACTTTAAATTTTGAATAATAAAGATTGTCAGTTATATATTTAAATATTAATTCGGCAAATTAGACATCAACACTCGAAGAATTTTCCTTAAATTCAGAACTTCGATAAAAATTTGGAAAATTTCTTAAATATATCATTTTATTTTAATTTTGAATAAATAATTAGTTAAATTTTCTATTTTAAGCCGTAGTTTTAATCATTTACATATTCAAAAAATGTTTTGGAGGGTTTATGAATATTTTGGAATCCAAGTTAAAAAATAAAAAAAAGGTCTTCAAAACCAATATCTTAAATAATTTCTATGCAAAATGCTAATATACATCTCTTATTAAAAGTCTCAAAAGCATTGTAAACAATTTCGAAACGAACATTACATATACAAACTCCATATGACGATCAAAAACAAATTATTTTTCTTGCATTGCGCAAAACAGAACCTACCAATATAAAAACATAATTGAACCTCACTTGCACTCAACATCAATCGCCAAACACTCCAAATATTTATATAACGAAAAGTCACGCAACGCCAGACCAATTATCGCTCATTACGACGACAATAGTCGCTCGTAATAAAAGCGCATTTCGATACGACTTTGAAGCACACAGAGAGACGGCAATCTTCGTTTCATTCATAATTCCAAATTACAGTGTCTGAGCGCACTTGCTCCATTCAACGGGCGGCCGGTCCGCAATTGTGTGAGCGGTTTCGGCGGCTCGCCGGTGGAAAAGCGACCCGTCACTTTGTGGCCGCTCCTGAGGCCGTGCGCGACGGGCGGCTTTTTTCTTCGTCGTTTGTGCTCTCTTCGAATTCCTTAGAGGTTCAGAGTTCACGTGCGTCTATATATACCTGAGGTTCTCAAAGGTTCGCGTTAATTAATCGATGCCTTCGAAAAATTTGAATATTTAAAAAAGTAATCAGTGTGTTAATTTTAGAAAATGGTTTCTCTGTATTCAATATGTTTGTTTTGAACCATTATTTAAGTTAAGCGATTAATGATAAGTTTAATTTGATTGCTAATTATTTATCTCAAAACATAGATTTAGGAGAAATGCGATAGATGTATAAAGGCTATATATTATATAATAAGATCTTAAGTTTATAAATCCGAAATTATTATTAAGACATTAAAATTGAATCTCATTATTAAAACTATACAGTACTTAAATTTTATATCATAACTCGTACTTCAATCGGACTTAATGTTTATTATAATACGTACATGGTGTTCAAATGATAATAAAATAAAATTTAGTGAGTACTCAAATAAAGTTTCTCGATTTTATTTTAATATTTGAAAATTTTAAAAATATATATTTAAACTTCATTTATATTTGGTTTTATATTGGTAACAGTATTCCAAATACTGAAAAATATTAGGGTAACGTCACCAGTGTTCGACCCTATATTATCCCCTATAAATTACGGATTTCTGTGTGTATGTTTGTGTGTGTGTGTGTGTGTGTGTGTGTTCGTCTGTTCGAATGACGCTCGCGACTTTTTGTAGTATTGATTTTCTAATATGGTCTTTATGTGTATACAGTTAACGTCTATATTATTTGCCTATATGACGTCTGATGACAATAACAAATGAACTATTTCGATTTTATTAATCAAATATTAAATATTCAAATCGGGTATGGGCATCGACTTTAAAACAAACACATACACATTCCGATGTTATTAACATCGGGCCTATTTACTATTGTATTATAACCTATAATAATCTCTCAGAAAGGATGCGATAGATAAGCTGCTTATTAGAACTTATCAATCGCACCATTTCCGAAAGATTATCGTTTTTAAAAACCCTATATTTTTTTGAGAGATGGTCAATTAAAGGTACATGGTTCGTCACTGGTGTCGTTAACCGATTTTATTCAAAAAAAATGTCAATTAACACAAAAAACAGATTCAATCACTACGATACCAATAAAATGAATCAAATTTTTTACATAACAACCCAAACCCTCGAAAAATTCTTCGATCCACACTTTCAACACAAGTCAAACCACATCAATCCCTCCAACCCGAGCCCCACCAAAACACCTCCCACAAACCAAAAACATTTGAAAACACCGTCCCCGATCGATCTCACATCGAAAAAATCGATTAAGGCGACGCCCTCGAAACGAAAGGCACTGACAACGAACACGCAATCGAAATACGATTCCATTGAAGCACTTCGCGATGCCAGTCGCGTTCCTGCTTTGCATTCACCACCGAGCCGGAGGGGCGTGTTTCGAAATATGTGACCACCGACCACACCCTCGCCACAACGGCATTGTTCGATGGCTGGATGATGGTGGAATGGTCTGACGGATGGACGGATGGACGGACGTCATCGTTGTCGTCGTCCGTCGACGTGTACACCACCCGTTATTATGTTAATTTCCGGAATGATAATGGTCGGAGAGGCTTCGTCGTCGACGTCGTTTGGCGTTTGAGCGGTTTTCGTTTTGTGGACGGATATGCGAGATTCGTGATTGAGTGATGAGAAGGATATTTTTTTTTGGGTGGATGGCATTGATAATTTATGATATGTGAGAGTTTTGATTTTTTTGTATTATATTGGTGGCTTTGTCCGAAGCCAAAGTTTCCCATTGACGTTTCATGATCGGATTTCTTTCCCAGGGCTCTTGGATAAGGTATATAGTCTAGATCCCCAATATTTGATGGGGAGACCTTGTCCTGCACAAAACGGGTCAACAATGATGATGATGATAGGTGGCTATTGAAATACTGAAGGTTTTGAGAAAGTCAAAAATTGATAATTTTCAGTCTTTTTTATTTTTTCATGCTAGGTATAAAGCATTTTTTGACGATGGCTATATATACTTTTTCCAATTCTCTTGTTTTTCAGTGGCTATCCTGTATTATTTTCGTTGTACAGAAAATCATGAATTGGTTATGTTATCTGTACAAAGTTAATTGCAAGTCAAAGTTTTTCCGATATATCATCAAAATCTCAGATGTTTTTATTTAATTTATAAAAGCACAAGATAATTCTAGAGCTATTGAATGCTTGAACCGTATATAATAATAAAAATAAAATGGTATGTTTAGGAAAAATTGTATAGCCGATAAAATTGATGAAAAAATTGACTAATTGATCAATTCATCTATCGGTTGCACCATTTTCACTAAACTTCAACAATCAATTAAAACCAAGATTTAGAAATAATTAAGAGCATCGAATAAAACCACTAATTGGTAAATTTATAATTATTCAATGCATTTTCTACAAATATAACCCAAAGGTCACACACATTTTCCATCCGCACGATACGAAATCAATACCGCACACACCCGACATCTTAGTCTTTTTATGTTCGGCATTCAATTGAATTTCAATTTAACATGGTTGCTCAAACTCCGTGACACATTTAACGTGCCAGACATCAATCAAATTGTCACGTAGCACGAACGAACTGCTAGTTACCATTATTTTCGATTTGATTGATTCAACAACAATAGCAGCGCCAATAGAGCGCCGATGCGTGAACAATGAACTGTCTCACCATAACGCATGTACGTTTTGTGAATGGCAATGATGTCATTGAAACCTTTGCCGATACGGCGTGGGCGAACATGATTCGAAGACGATGATGATGGCCCATCAACGAGATGAGCGAACTTTCTAGGAGATCTTCCTGGAATGACGCTTTTCGCACGCGGAAGATGCGCGACTTTGATCTTTTTCAGCTTGTTTGTCGAACGTCGGACGTGCTTATCGATCGTGTTGTACTCGAGAGGAAATATTCGTTTGTTTTAAAAAAGACTTTGTTAAATACCTGATCGAAACACACCTTTGTTTTTGTGCAGGATGTTCGGCGGTCGACTGTCTCGTCTGTGATGACATCAGGCGTCAACGCTCGCAGCTGGATAACTCGAAATCAGGTACGAATCGTATTATTTATTTTATCGTTTCGATGAAATTCGAGTATCCACGGTATGAAATTGAAATTCGATGCAGTTAAAACATAATAAAAATGTCTTCATCCCTCTAATATTTCGATATCGACGCGATCTTTTTATATATTCAAATTATTCGAATAAATTGAATATAAAAGTTTCCCGTTCTACTCTGTACGATAGAGGTTAAAGGTGAAGGAGTCTATTGCTCTTAAAACAAGTTATTTTATTTAAATTCTATTATTATCATTCATGAGTTCGTAATAAATACAATTAAACGTATACGTATTGTTAATGCACTGGGCGCACATAAATTTCGCTTTTATTTATTAATCAAAAAAGCGTGTGGAAACCGGCAAAAAACGGCAATTCGAACATCGGTATCTCTCGATGGTATGTAATAAAAATACACAAGGTATATATTGACAAACGATCGAGCGGGCACACATTTTTTGGGCATTTTTCCGACGCGAGTCTCTAATGTGAACGAAATTAATTACAATATGGCATATTTATATTGACAGGCGCCTTTTTTGTCGAGCCACAACTTTTTTAGCATTTATTATCGTCGAAATATTGTGATACGTGTTATTTATTTATTTTTGATTCGATATCGAGATAATTAGGCGCAAAACACGACCGAAAAGACGAAAGGGCAGGGAACAAACAGTATTATTATAACGACACGTACGCGGTGTTGGATACGAGTTTTTACGTGGTGTCCAAACGGATCAGTCATCCGCTCCGTCAATGAAGGGTCTAATTTTTCTGCTCCGATGGCGTTTTATTATATACATTCGACGATGGCAAACTAGTATATCTTGATCTCGACGAATCCCACAGTAAAACAAAACTTTACACGTATTCGAAAAAATATCCCCGACCACACGCGAATTAATCACGTTAATTATTGAACCCACCGTTTTTTGTTGATTTTAATTATTGAAGGATGCCGGGGATATTTTTGGAGTATTTTAAGTACCTTGTAAAAATGCGTAAAGTGATATTTAAATGCAGTGATTATTGTCATTTATATTCACGTTGCTTTTCGTCTCTAATAAAGTTGTAAATTTACGCTTAAGTGTAAATGATTCAGTGAACTGTCACATGTGAATTTGAATATCTCACATTATTATTACGCCATAAATAAGATGAACAAGACTTCTCAAACTTTGCACCGACTTTTTTCGGTAATCAATGACAAATTAACACATAAAATCGATTTGAAACAGCAGCAAAAATCAATAAACATTCTGATTAACAATTAACACAAAACAGAACATCAACTATTAAGCACATAAATTATACAAATTACACCTTCATACGCACATATTTCAAAATTATCATAACAATAGTATGAATCGCGATACATTCGTCAGATTATTTCGTAATGCTCCTAATACGAAACGTACGTCAAAAAAAAAGAAACAAAGCGAGATCTTTAAGGAGCATTGATTGATGTCGACACATATACCATAATAAAATGTTCCGGTCTTATCAAGATGAAAATTTAATTTAATAACGAAACCCCTATTGAATAAATTTGAATATATTTCATACGTTCGAAAAGGTGAAACAGAGGTGTCTCCGGTGGGGGCGATGATTGGGTCAAATCGAAATCAGATAATAATCAAACAGACAGGGTAACCATATTCTTTTTACGACCAGAACAATCAAGATTATTTTTCATTCAGATTTTTTCAACATTCGATTTTTTCAAACGAAAACTTTCAGTCTTTCGTACAAGTTTTCAGTGTAAAAAATCGCAATTTTTTCAGTAATCGATGGTCACCGCCACGCGTATAGGTCACGTGAATCCTTATGAATATAAATCGCTGATGGGTCGAAGGGTTAACTTAATAAATTTATGATTGTTCGTTACCGAACGGAGAGCGGCCCCTCGCCGTGTGTTATCGTGAAGCCGAAGAGTTATGCCACTCTCTCTGGAGGAGAACGTCTGATGTCGAACACAGGATATATGCTGAAGATGCTGACATTGTCATCAAATCATGGCCTGACAGTCTGTCCGATTCGAGTAGAAAGTGAACGTGTTATCGAGGACGATGGGGGAAATGTTGGAATTGATTCGTCATGTTTTTGTTCATTGTCGTTTTGTGGTAACGTCATTTATCAACTGGAAAATTCTTATTTGTGTTGAACTGTTGACGCGCGCCGAACTTCGGAATTCATAAGAGGATTACAGGTGTAATCTTAAGACGACTTCTGCTATACTAATTCCATACTGTGTCTAACACGTACGAATACAAAATGCTAAGATTCTCAAATCGGAAAATTGTCAAAATAATTAATAAAAATATTATTTATATCACATGCGGATATTACAAAATTTATATTTAATTAAAAAAAAAAAAACAATATTTTTTTTATAAAAGGTGAAGTATTTCTATTTCAAATATCTGTATTCGGTGATATTTGAGAATCTTTATCGCTCAAGATCATCCAATTCGACCGTGGTGAGGTTTTGACACTATCTCCTCTAAGAATGTCGTTTTTCACCTGTCAACCAGCGCATGTGTCATCTTTCGTCGGTATTTATTCATATTTATATCAACGTACACAAACGAGAATATAATATTTATGCGCTCCATTGTAACATGCGGCTTTATTGCTTTGTAAACAGACAGATTACCATCTTGACCGAGTCCCTATTTGTACTCATATTTGGACACGCGACGCGGAGGAAAAAACCTCCTTTGACAAACGACAGCCTAACAATTCCGAATAATATAATGTCGGGGATTAATTTCGTGGCGATTCGATACGCCCGGTCCGCATTTACAACTCAATAATCTCTTTTCGACGGTCCTTCGATTATCTGGTACCACCTATAACAATAACACATGTCCCCTTGCCCTAGGACCGTTTTATCGCGGGGACATAGTGGGACCACCCTTAGGTCGGACACTTTCATTAGAAACGTTCTCAACACCTGCCTCCAGACGACGTGTTTTATTTATCTTTACGACAATTTTACATCGTTCAGGTATGACTACCCAACGAGCAGGCCATCGAGTGTGTGAAAATCACCGTAGGAAACGCGCCGATAAATATGTGATTATACAATGATTTGTTGAGGCGCCTCTTTGGCTAGTGTCGTTTTGCTTGATTTTTTTAAACACCAAAAACCTATAAGATTAGCCTAAATTAACATCTATTTATTTTCAATACCAAAATCAAGTTTAGTTTTAAAAATATTTAGTAGTAAACATCATATAAAGATGATGGATAAAATTGTATTGGTGTATTGATGATCTAAATTTTAAATTATTAGTAATGTATCTGTTAATTTTTTGCATCAATTTTTCGGTTTATTTTTATATGTTTTGTATGTGTGATTCGTAAGTGGCAATGTGATGTATGGGGTACCCTAGTTGTCGTCTCCGAATTTTATTGAATCAATTAGTCGGTGCGTTATGGGGTCCGTGTTTTATGGCTCTACATACCACCAGATATATACGGACAAACCATTTCACACGTCCGATTCCAAGGTGTGGGTGCCCTTGCAGAGATTCTCAAACTGTTTTGCAATAATTGCATCGGACGAAGTGCAAAAACGTACAAATTATAATTATAGTTTCATCGATTTTCCTTAATCAGTAAAAAATCCAACGTATCAATTTATAGATTTTTTGGTCGATTCTTGAAAAATCCAAAATTTGTTTACGATGGGTGCATAGGTATGGATTACTCGTGTCTTTCGGTTGGAAATTGATTGTAAGAAATTAAGTATAAAGTAAAAATAATCAGGTGTGAAGTTGCCTGATCGACGTGGGGAGTCTTTGTTATCGGGGTTGAGACGCGTTTTATTTCCACACACCGGGATTTTGATGTCTTTTTTCCTACATCAGGAACGAACGAATAAATATCTCACAGGACCCGAAAAAGGAGGGGACTCGAAACAACGCGCCGAACCGCATTTTTTTCAAAACGGACATTAAAATGAATGAACCTTACCGAATTTCCGTCGAGAGACAGAGACGTTGTACCGCGCGTACGAAAAGCCGAATTGTTAAACGCAAGTATAAAAACAAACGAGTACATTTCTGTACAGTATAGATGCGTTCGTATCCGATGGAAAAAACGACGTCATCGTACAGATTTTTTTCACTCGCCCGTCTTTATATATTTTATTCGGTCTTTTTTGTATTTTTTTCGCCTTTTCGTTCGGGCGGACGGGCGGCCGTTGTAAATCTCGTCGATAGAACGACCGAGACGGTGAAACAATGAAAAACGGTCGTGTTCCTTCGAAAAAATCGGACATGCGTGTTTTGGACGTGTTGAAAATGACGTATCAATTTAAATGTTCAATTTATTTTGGACTGATATCTCAATTTTTTGCGACAAATCGAAAAAAATCTTTAATATGATTTTCCTCGCGATTGCCAATATAAAATTTGCATATTCAAAATGAATGAGTTATAAAAAATAATTACATTAATGCATTGTGATAAAATTATTTAAATAAAATGTTCGCATAATAAATTTTTCCTTTGATACTTTTGGAAAACGGCCCACAGATGTCTCTATACGTGAACTCATACAAAAACGTTCGAGCGGGAAATTGTTCAAATATAGAAAGAAAACTTTATGTGAGCCATAAAATTTAACAATGAATATGCAAATAAATTTATATATTTATCGTATATTGTTAATAAAACGTTAATTACTTTATTGGAGGACGTCGTAAAACACCATTCGGCGGCCACCTTCGAGTGCACCGATCGAGTGGGCGACGATATACCATGATCAAAAACATTTACCGTTTATATTAAAATTGTATATTAATTACTTAATTTTCGGTAAGAATTAATATTTTACAAATATTAAATAGAATATTTCGGGACATTTTTATTGACATGTCAATAAATTATCTTTAGCAATACTGAACATAAAAAAATAACATTTATATTGAAAGATATCGTTGAATCAACTTGAATTTAAATTAAATGATTATAAATGCATGATTTTGATTGAATTTAAATAGGAATCGGTTGAAAATCAATGCATTTTGTGTTGTGTCGGATGTTAACGTGTTGGTTGCCGGGTGTAGGTGTAATGCGCGAGCGCAACGAGCCGAATGCAAATAAAATCAAAGAGCTGTGTGTGTGGCATTCGTGGCTTTATTGGCCACAAAGTAAACATAAAAACCTACATTCTATGTTGTGTTCGTGTTGTGTGGCGCTTACCCCATGGAATCACCATAAAACTCTAGTCGGCGCTAACTCGAATCGACGCGTTTTCCCTTTATCGTTTCCTTAATAACGCGTACATTATATTGTATCGTTCAATCGAATAAAATTTAATCTACCATTGTTCACAATTTTTATCATCATATTATTATAGCAATAAATTTTAAAGTTAATAAAACAAGCATCATACTTTAGTTCGAATTTGAATAATGAATAGATGCAACCATTCAACCAAATTAACAATTATCAAAAAAAATGAATGTTTAATCGAAAAATGATTCTTCAATCAAACTAATTCATAAAAAATAGTTCTTCGATTTTACAATGGTAGAAACGTAAGACGTCGACATAACAATGATTCATATTACGACTTCTCGGTAATAATAACGAAACTACCGTGCGAATCTGAAGGGGCCCCTTTTGCCACCTGAGCCGCCCCTGTTCTCGGAAAACTGGCCATATTGGACGCGATGATTACGACGATGATTTACGACCGTACTAACCGCTGTTGATCTCGTTTATACGGTCGTTTTGCTTCGCAGAATTTCCGCGATGACTATCCTGGATGACCCCCCGCTGATACTGTGACCCTAAACATTTTACAATCGTTTTATGAAAGAGTTCATTTTTTTTTTGTTTTTTGTTTCAAATTTGATATATTATCACCAAAGGATAAAAGAATTAGGAAATGGAAAAGATTTTTTTAAGTGAACCCATTCAGGAGGAATAATTAGCTTGATTTTCTTTGTACATATTATGTAAAATAATCAGGTCCATTCATAAAAAGTATTAGCGTTAAGCGAATAATTACTTTATTTATTTGTAAATCCACTTAACTATTATTCAATTGTCTGAAATATTGTGTTTTATTAATATTATATAGAAATTAGTTATTTTTCCAGATGAAAAAAAAATAAATTATGACAAAATAAACCATTATTGATTTTTTATTACTTATCGTTAAATGATGCAATAATATCGAAAATTTTATGATCCTATTTTAACAAATGATCAATGAAACATATTTAAAGATAAGCGATTATATGTATTTTCATTTTACTCGATTTTCAAATTATTATATTTATAATTTTATCATTTCAAAAAGAGTTTAATGTTAGTTTCATGTGAATTTCAAAATATTATATTTTTATTTGACGCTTTTAAAATAAATAAAAATTATATTAACTAGTAAATTACCCTACTATGTATATATCAAATATGTATATATAATATGTATTATAAATATAAAAATGTCATCTAAACGAGTTGAGAGCTTTTTTAGTTTTCTAATAGTTCAATTTAAATTTCAATAGATGGCTGTGTTGAAAATATTTCTTTTAACATAAATTAAACAGATTCGAAGCTGAAATATTGTTTTGTATCAATCGATATACTAAAACGATTATTGATATCTACGTTCGCAATTCTGCATTTTTGTACGCGACCATTGAAGGTTCCATGCGACTTTCTAAACGCTTTAAATATCATTTAAATATCAGTCCGACCGGCGAAAATGTGAATGGATGACATATGATCGTGTTAAAAATTATAATGCGGCATAATTGCGGAACCACTTGTTCCAAATATGGGAGTCGATTTTTGTTTTTGACTTTCATAAATTGCAAATTGTCGATTTCAGCGTGTCGCGTATTAATCAGAAAATTTATGTTTGAGCTCCACTCGTTTTGTATTCATTGTTATTTATTGTGTTTTGCGCACAGGGTGGTGCAAGAAAATAAATGAATTTCGAAAACGTCAACGAGCACGACTCATACGAAATTTTGGATATTTTTTCGCATAAATCAATCATCGCAATTTTTATATTACTGTTATTTTTGTTTCAAATTGAATCTTTGACTATTATTTTTGAAGGAACGTATAGAGAAAATTCGTATTCATATTCAACACCATTTCTATTAATCATCCAAATTATGCAATAAATGACATGGCCATTTAATAGATATTATCCTGAAACCGTTTAGATGAGACGGTTTAAATATTAAGATCATTTAAAATTAAGCATCCTTAAAAAACCTTTAATTTTTCAACGATTTAAAAAAACTTATCCTACAATATATATATTAAAATTAAAATATTCATTCAATTTTGATTCGAAATTCATATTATCATCATAAACCATCGATTGAATAACTTTTATCCATAAAAATTCCAACGATTGCATTAATATAGCGTAAAAAGTCAATCCGACTCCCACTCGAACCCATGGGACAATCACACGTAGATCCATATCTGCGTATCCTACAGATCCTTTTTTTCGTGTCCTGTAAACCGACACCCCTGAAGCCGATAAATATAATATTTTTTCGTACGAAAATCAATTCGCTGATGACATCACGATGGCGAGTCCGCCCCGAGAGGGGTCCTCGTAAATTGTGCGCCCGAATCGAGTCGCACGAATTCACTTAAAAACGTCCTCTTTTTGCATCGTTTGCATATGAAAAAAAAACGAGAAGCGCCTCTTTATGTATCGTGTGCATCTCTCGCGTATTTATTCCGGCAAATTTTCATATCATTGTAATAATGACATCAAAGTGTCGTCGTAAACATTTCGTCGCATGCGGCGGGCGCACTTGCATATTCATGCGTTTGTTTCGGCCGATGGATTTTGTGCGATGAATGTTTGTTTTATATATTTGTGGATATTGTGCGATGGTATGTGCGTGGATTTCGAGTGCTGGCGGTTGAGATTTGAGACATTTTTATGGCGAAAACGAAAAAAAGTTTTGGTTACATACTCGCGTTTGGGCCACCCCGACTTTACTGACAAACCAGCCACGGGAGATAACGCAGTGACAAGTTTTCTTATCTTTAGCTCTCAGTCTTTAAACGTGGATGGTTCTCAAACTATTTGGATTTATTTTGTTTTTAATTATTTTATAATTTAAAGAAGGTTTTAATTTTTATTATACAAATGAGATCGACTACTCCAATTATATGCTAGAAAATATTTGAACATTTTTCTATTAATTGGGAAAAATGTATATTGTGTGAATAAAAAATAAAAATTGCACATTTCAAATGAATGTGTTTTTGTTTCTATTATTCTTCAAGTATATAAATATTAGAATATCTCATTTATCAAACTAATTACCTTATTGTAATATCTTTTGTAATTAATCAAATTTTTCAATAATTGAATTTTACAGACTATAGCTACCTTTCTATAAATTTATGAATTGACTGAAAAGACCAGCAATTTTAAAATTTTCAGACTGTTATATGGACAATCTACTTACTTAGTTTAGATATATAGTAGAACTCCAACTTAACGTACCCGGATTTTTTTCAATTTTTGCAATCCCGAATATCTGACTTTTTTAATTTTAAACCTCAATCTGCATTTTCACTCTAATAAGATTTTTTTCATTCCCTTCAAAAATATAAAAACAGGGTATCACTGTATATTTTATGATAACCTATTTATAAGTTGCATATAATTATAAGACAATAAATTATCAAACGTTAAATAAAATTCCTGAACAATTTTTATTATAGAAATTTTCCATATCAATTAAATTAATTCGCATAATAAATTATGAGTGGAAAGCGTGAAAATTCTCACGTTTAACGTCACAGTTTGGGATGCACCCTAGGAGGCAATAATTATTGTCGTGCTTCAAACGGATCACCGACCACCTTCGTTTACACGTCCATCTTTATTTCCTGTTCAGGTTAGCCAACCGTAAAGTAACACGTCTCAATGGACCCCCGGCTCTGTGGGACACGTCTTTTTGGCGATTTTTATTGCTGTCTCTTCACTTGCTCGTGTCATCAATTTTCGTAATAAAAAATACAAACCATAAAGAACACGTACGACCTTAATTAAAAATTAATTCATTACTCCGCCTGTCTTTTCCGTTTAGTTTTCACATGTTTAAACTTTGTAATTAAATTTTGTATAATTATGAATTATTTTGCTGGAAAAAATATTTTTTATCCGACAAATTTTTCTAATCATGAAAATGCCATATATTAAGCCGCATCAAATCTGAAGCATTTAATATGACATCATTTATGGGAACGCTTGCGGTTACCGTTCTGAAAAAAAATTGTCCACAGACAAATTGGCCGGCTCAATCTCGACACAAACATCTTCTCCTTTTTATACCTGAGACCTGCGTTTTTTATTCGACAACCTGTAAATGTGTCGCAATTAATTTTAGTGTGTGGGGTGTAATGTACCGCTTTTTTTCGTTTTTCCACCGTGGGTCATTTTTTTCCATTCTGTTTTTCGATCTTCGTATCGTTTTTTTCTACGATGCCCATTGACAGAGTTGTCGCGACGAGTCAATAATCCTAGACCCTGAGGGCATTTTTACTGGCAGCTAATTGACCCTAGACATCTCTTGTCTATCTTTGATCTATGTGGACCCAACGCACCGATACCCCAATCACGATATAATATACGACCTACAAAAGATATAGGATTACATAAAACGTTCATGTTGTGCAAAAGTTACAAAAAAAAAAAAAATTTCACATATCTTGCATCATTCACTGAAATTAACAAACGTGCAGATTTAAACTATATTTAGCAATATCTCCGGGATATTGAGCATCGAGAATTGCACTTAGGATTCCTCATTTCGATATCGGCTCTCGGCATACCGATATTGAGATAAAATAATCGTACGAATACGGTGCAACGTAAAACATGGCGCATCGGATACGTGGACGTATCGCGTTTCAATGGCCGCTGACATACGAGGCTGCATTCTTCTCCGAAACGAACGTCTCGTATACACTTAATCCGGGGTGTCCGCTCGCTGGCATCGCTTTGATGTATTTATTACACTGTGCCCGTGTTTTATGCTCGTGTATGACCCTATATAAGTGCTCGACAACGGCGAAGAGTACGTACTTTGTCCAAGTCCATAGGTCGCGTATAGGAGAGCCTTCGATTATTTAAACTGTTGAGACTTTGTTAATTTTTATTGTTTGCTTATTTTTTTTACAGGTTCCATCATCGTCATATGCAGGTTGTATTATAGAAAATTGTGGGATATGGTCTTTCTAGAATATGTTTGAAAATTTGAGGAGCTTTATGATCATAATGACTGTGACTACGTGGTGAGATATATAAAAGATAAAAATTTAAAGTTATAGAATGGTAACTGAAAAACTATCAAAGACAGAAGATAAATCTATGAACCTTGGATAAATTAAATCAAGAAAATTTGAAGAAGAGAAAAAAAAATTGATACGTCTTCAGTAGGTGGTATATTATCAAAGCTGTATATCCAAAATTCAAAATTTACCGACTCTAACTCCAATCCTGAAATTAACCTTTGTTTTAGTTTCAACTTCGACTTTGCATAAAAATCTATGACTCCTCGACTCCAGTAGATTCAAAATTAGAGTCGGTGCTGCTCTGTATATTACACATTATGATTATGATATTCGATGAAAATTGCAACGAAACTCTCGAAAATCTAAACAGTTCATTCAATCGTTCAATTCGATCCAATTGGATTGTTGGATTCGTTCAATCGTTCAGTTGGACCGATCCCGATGACTCCAAAATAATATTTTTCGATTTTGAAGGTAAACAACACGAATTTCGGCCCTCGATGGACGTAATCTGAGACTTTTTCCGCGGACGACGCGGCGGTGGTTCGTTTCGCGAAACGGCCGGGAACAGCGGCGATTGTCGCGCGGCAGATTCCGACAAAACGACCGATCCGACGACTCCAAAATAATATTTTTCGAATTAGAAGATAACGAACACGAATTTCGGCTCTCGATGGACGTAATCTGAGGCTTTGTCGGCGGGGCCTTCGACGCGGCGGTGGTTCGTATCGCGAAACGGCGATTGTCGCGCGCAGATTCCGCTCCGTAGGCAGAGGTGTTTCAAAGTGGCCGCCGTCCGCGTGTTATGAGTTACGACCGAGATTACGTATCTAAATGACGGATTCCCGCGGCGTCGACGACTCTTTACAAGAGGAGGTCGACTACTGTCCACCGGGTTATCGGGTTGCCGTTCTGCGGCCGTCCCCGGTGACGGATGGCTCGTGAAAACGATCCTCTGGATGTGCCCGAGGATGTAGTAGAAGGCACCGGTAAACCTCGATGCAAATTCTCTAACGATGTTGAATTATTTAAATTTTCAATGTTTATATGTTCAAATTTTGTTTGTTTACACCCATACTAGTTTGGGTGTATCCAAACCATCGATTTTAGTTTTAATGTCAACTGTCAAATTTTACCAACATATATTTGACTAAACTAAACTAAATTAGACGTCATAAGTAAGGTTGCCTACTAGGGTAGGGTAGGGTGTTGTTACTATATTTCATATTATTATCCTATATTTTTGGTCTGCGTCCTATATACTATGTAAAAAATATATAGGACACAAAAATACTATATTTTCGACACTGAAACCTAAAAAAAAATTTTTTCATTTTACCACATGAATTTTTCAATAAAAAAGGCAACTACAGCGGTTGAACGTATCTAAGTTTCGCATCTATCCTCCCCCTCCCCGATACGCAATCTCCAAAAACCCAATAATAACGTATTGCTAAAAAAAAAGTAATGCAGGAAAATTTAATCTCTACCCCCCCTCCCGATAATTTTTTTTTTCTGAAATCTATCTTTTACCTTTTCCATAAAATACTATATTTTTTGGATGTGTCCTATATTTTTTAGGAAGTGTCCTATATTTTTTGTGGCTTAGTTTGAAAAGTACTATATTTTGCCGAAAAAATGTTGGCAACTCTAGTCATAAGCATCATGCTTGGGTTAGCGTTTTAGTTTGAGTTGTGAAAACGTGTTCAGAACAAATTCTCGAAGTTCAAACTGACACGACGGGCAGACACTACGCGTATTTCTCGATCATTAGTTGAGATGCCAATTTCTACCTTATTGATATTTAGCATAAGAGCGTTATCTGAATGCAAACAACTAAAATTGTCGTACCACCCGAACAATTGGACTCATTTAGACGGTGAATAAACAGACTAGTTTGTTCGTGCACAAACGAAGTGGACACTCAAACTGTAATATATATATATATATAAAAAAAACTAGCTGACTCGGTGAACTTCGTATCACCTACAATCGCTGTTCATTAGTCTCGCTAAAACTAAGCTGACCATACGTCCCGTTTTTGTCGTATCTTGAGTTCGTCCCATCGTTTTCGCATATATAAGAAGATCTGTTGTCAACAAACGATAGATCTCCGATTCTAAATATTTCATTTTTTTCATCTTAAAAATTTAAATAGATGGATAAGAATCTCCTACATAATCGATTAACACATAAACATAACATTACCGACGGATTATATTGTGCACATTTTTTTGTTTGTATACAAAATGGGAATCATCCTCACGATAATGCTACGTTTCGGCCGTCGGAGCCGTCATAATTAAGCCGATTATATACGAGGCTCGTACGTTATGATTTTTTACGATCGGACGCCGCAAAAAAGTAGTCGTTATAGTGGAAACAATGATATTTTATATTTTTATAGCACAACAGTGTTAGGGGGCTATAACTAACCGCGGCAGACTAACTTTCGGTGGATCCGTGCGAAAAGTCGAGAACCCAATACAGTTTGGTTTTGTTCTATAGCCGGTGGCCTTCCGGGAACCACAACTTTAACCCGGATCCGACAGCGAAAGGGTTAAAAGTGGCCCGGCTCTTCTATAATTGTAGATCGTGATCGTGATCTATAATATAAAAAAAAAATGTAGGCACAAAACAAAAAGAATGTCGATACACCGTGCGTAATATTACCAAGCATAAAGATCCGCTTGAATCCGTCAAATTTAAATGCTTTGTATAAATCATTATTCAATCACGATTGATCGTGGTCGTATTAGCTTTGTATATAGCTCGGATGTTTGTTTTTTCGGCATTTTCGAAATGTTGTGATTTATTGTTCGACGTCTAATTAAATGATGTTTTAATTTCGGGATCTGTTTTATGGCATCGGAATTAATTAATACAAGTTGTACTGTACTGGTTTTTCGAAGCAATCGTGAGCTTCTATGTAATATTATATTTTTTAATTTTAACTGATTGCAATCATTATCATGATCATATACAACCGTTTCAAATTGAAAAAAAAAAACAGTAATTTTTTTTAAATAATTTTTAACCAACCAAAATTATATTCATCTCATCAACTCATCGTTTAACTCCTTATAAACAAAAGACTTTTCTTTGACTATTCATTTTCAAGAAAATAAGTCGATGATACCTGGTCGTTTAAGGGTTTTAACCGCTTAGCGCCATAATAATAAAATTTGTCCATGGGAACCCCGTGGTTCAGAGCATACACTCGCACAACACAACACACGGAGTCGTTAAAAATTAGCGGCGACTATCACCGCCTAACAGAAAACTAATTAAAAACAGATCAAATTTAGCGCATTATTTAACCGAGAGCCTGTTATTAAGCGGTTGTGGTGCCCGACGTGGAAACAATTTGAGAAGCGCCGACGCTGTAAAAAATCGCACTCTAAAGGAGCCGAACGGTCGTCGGACAAATTATAGGTAAAACTAACGATGCTCGAACGTTTATTTGCTTAAATGCAGGTATTAAGATTGTACGAAATACGTTTTTTATCGAGTGCACGCCTGAACGTGGAACCATTATGATTAGGTGCATTATAAGGAAACATGTTGGTAAATTAGTGTGATCTAAACGTTTGTTTTATTCATTTGTGTATAATTATTGAATTTTATGCCATTTTTATGGTTGTTTCATAAACAAATTATCATTTTACCCGATACAATGTAGAAATGGTGATTTTTTTTAATGGACGATTTGATCAATCACAAGAATTTGAGTAAAATAGAGTCAAATATAAACACCATTTTTCGATGATCTCAGGACGATACGTAGTTTTTAATATTTTATTCATCTTTCGATTACACCATATAACACTTAATTTTAATGATTGATGAAAATCGATACATGCAAGAATATAATACATATTAAACAATTTATGTAGGTGTACTCGTATAATATGTATTACACAAAATCCAAATAATTTTTACATTTTTTTTATTGTTTTCAATTCAAATATAACATAAAAAAACGCTTTTAAAAAATACAACAATAAAACGATCCGATATGAAAACAATAAAACCATTATAATGTTCGATAACACATTCGAATTCATTTGATCAAAACTCAAAACAAAATAATTACCAGATCCCACAAAAAAAAACCCACAAACAATCCAACCATCCCACTTAATTAAAATTCGATCACAAATCTCGACCGATTCCAACAACACCTCGAACTTTCCAGAAACGCACACGTCTCCGACCATCAGAATCGGCAAATCGCCGCATTCCAACACATCGTCCCGATCAGATAACACCCCTCGATCATCGCAGATCACAAATTTCGATTAAAACACCTCGCATAATCGGACATTTACAGAAAACGCACACACGCGGCTCCCGCCGTTACGCCCCACTAATTGGCCGGCGGCGTCCCGAAGCGCGCGCTCGTCTCTCACGGCCCGTAATTAAGGCCCGTTTCTCGGTTTATCCTTTTTTTCTGTATGGTGTGTGTGTGTGTGTTTGTGTCTTTTAACCCGCAAAAGACCGTGTCGACTGACACTTTAACGGCGCCGCGGACGCCTCTCGATTGTCGATGGAACGGTAATAAAACGTGCGAGGAGATCTTTGTTGTGTCGATGCGTGACTTTTGCTTAATTGGTTCAATGTTTCTAATATAGTTATTTGTTTATGTGTTTTATTTTTATCGGTTGAGTTTTGTCGAAGTTGTGTGTTGATTAATCGAATTTTTATGTAACCAAACTAAAGAAAATCGATATGTTTATACAAGACTTTTTATATGATTTTTGTTCACAAAATTATGCTTCAATGATTTGTACGTAATCCTGATTTGAACTGATTGTCATAATTATTTAAATTGTATACCAATTGTATATACTTATCTTTTTTAATGGCATTGAAAATTTGAATATTTTTCAAGGAATTTAAATACTAACAGTAAAAGTTGTGCCACAAGTCGAAGTTATATGATTTTATCAATATATCGATTGAAACATAAATTTAAGCATGAATCAAAACTAATGAATTTGAATAAAATTGTAAAATGTATTTTTTAATTATATTGGAAATATGAATAATTTTCATTGGAGAATCATACCGCATGTTGACGTTATAATTTATAATATATACCTATAATTTATAACTTATAAATGTAATTTTATCCATCTATCGTCTCCAATATTGACGCTCAAATTTTTTGATGAATATAATGAATTTGTGAAGATATTATTTGTTAAGATTTGTTTTGTAATTAGTTATTGATATGTATAAAAATAAATAAATACATTTTTTCCTCAAAAAAATCATCTGAAAACCACAATTTCAATGAAAAGCATTGTTTTAATATGGCTTCAAAAAAATGAGTCAAATTATAGTACCTATTGCTTCTTAAAAATAAAATACTCAACATATGAAAACCACAAAACCAATGAAAAGCATTGCCCTTATATGACAGCAAAAAACAAATCAAATTACAGTATTGATTTTCACAAATAAAAACACACCATTTTTTCCAGTCTAAAAACAGCAACATTCACCGAAATTAGATCCCGACACCGTAAAAACACGAAATTTCCCCAACTTTGACAGGAAACGTACAACACAAACGTATGATTATGATCGATCGATACCATCCGCAATTCATTGAAAACATTTTTTCACCATCGACCATCTTCCATGGAAGCTCGAACCCCCGCCAAGCCTTCGTCTTGCGGTTTACCCTAACGTCGGACACACGAGTTTTTATACTCGGGGCCCGTTTTATACATTTATTGTTCGGGACGGATTGCGGTCATTTTCGGCAATAAAATTCAGGATATAGGCGTTTAATTATTCGCCGATTTCGTCGCCGCTTTCGGTGAAAAATCTGTCGGCGAAACCCGCAAGCCGCATCTTCAATCAAAAATTATCTCGACACGGGCGAAAATGTTGAGGTTTCTTGTCGCCCGAGGTCACACTTTAAAATTATGATTTTGCGGCTTTCCGAGCCGACGATGGATGTGTGAGAAGTTTGCTTCTGATTAAGTGAGTTAACTCGTGCGTGCGGCTCGACGATTTAATTTTACACTCGTTCATGTTAAGGTCTTTATTTATGTTTCAAGTTTATTGAATCAATTTTTATTTAAATAATACAGGTTTTATGCTCAAAATCGAACCTTTTAAACTTCAAATTCAATCATTCATTTAAATACATATGATTGATACATATTAATGAAATAAATGAAGATAGTATGTATTTCATTATTTGATTACTATGACAACGGTCTCAATATTACAATGCTTTCCGATAGTTGAATTTGATTTAAAGATTCAATTTGAAGTTTAAAAGGTTAGGTATATTTGAAGCGTAAAATCTGCATGTATAAATAAATCGTGTCTCGTTTAAGTTTGCGGTTATACTTTCGAATAGTATTTTAATTTATTATATAGGAAAAATCATTGAAAATTTTCTCAGTATATTTTTACGATTCATTGAAATACCACAAATTTTCTTGGCCGAATTTCATATGAGTCAATGTAAAAATATCATATAGCAAACCGTTTCAAATATTCAACTCTCTGCACTTTCAAACTTCATTTCGCAACACAAGAAACGCATTTCCTTTTGTATACCCGCCGTATCCAATCGATTCGCGCGATTTTTTCGACAAACATTATTCTAACAACAATTTTTCTGAAAAAAAATTGCAAAAATTCTTCGAATAAGCGTATATTATTTACACGGCGAACGCTTTACGGATAGCTCACACGAGCCCGCGGGTCTATTTACGGCGAGCGGCTCTAGCAACTGTCTATCAGCGCGAGACACCACTTACCAAACTGTCAATCAAAGCCTCGGAAACACCATTTTCGGTAAAGCTTACACACAAGCAAACTTTGGCCGTCGATGAGCGCCGAAAAGAAAAAAATCAGCCCTTAAATGGCCCAGTGATTGACGGCTGAGACTCGCGATCGGACGACGCCAAAGGAACAACCCTCATTTTTTTCTGTTTACCATCAGATCGTGCCAATTTCCACATTCTGTAAGAATTCGTATCGATTTGAATATCTTTTTGTTTAAATATTTTTATATGAATTATTTTATTTGTATAAAAGAATAAATCAATATGAAAAACCGATGTTGATTTATTACTAAAATAATTGTTTTAATCTTTGTAATTTTATAAATTTTCTACATGATAATATGTTTGGTTCATTTTGAATAATTAAATGAGCTGTTTTTATAAAATGTTAGATTTCTCTTTATTAAAAGAAACTGAGATGAAAAATAGCGTAAGCGTCATCATACACTTATGATCGACAATGGTCGTGTGCTACACACCAACTAAAAATATTCAAATAGGTCTTCCCACGTGAATGGAGATGTTGTTGCATCACTGCTTTAAGACTTTTTAAGTACATTTACATGAATTAACATCGGTCGGTTGTTCTGTTCACCTCACGATCTAACACAATGGACAGGGAGCCGTTGAATTTCTTTTTTCTGTTTTTCGATTTTTTCATCTCACGGTTCTCACTATTCACCCCGTTTTTGTTACACAGACATTTAGGGGCAATCATGAAATCACTTACCGATATTTCACGCCAATAATTAACCCATCAATCTCGTCTGAGATAATTAACGTTGATATTTCTCTAGTACGTCGATGCCGCTTCGGGAAAAAATAAATTAGAATAAAATAGAGGCCGATAAGGTCGATTTCAATGCAAAAAAGCCACTTCGTGACTTTAATATTTTAATCCAAAAAATAAAATTTTCTAAACTTTCGATCTATTATTGGGAATCTATATTATAAACGTTCTATTGTATTTTTATACACTTTTAATATCACAATGAAAATTTTTAACATGTCACTCTTGAATCCTCACCGCCCATTATCCGTTGTATAAATAATATAATAGCACCCGATGAGGACGACCATTAGAAAAGGCTTCTTCCGTCGAACGGTATGTCGGGTGCCTTCTGAAAATTATACCCAACAGCCGAAACGTCATATCGCTTTGAAATGTTCCAAACACAGTTTTGACACGTGTAATAGGCCAAAATTATAAGGAGCCATCCGACACGCAACCCACCATATCTCATATGTTATACACTCGTGTTTTTTTCGTACGCTTTTATTATTTCGGTCGACGTTCAAAAGCGACCGCGGTATTTAAAAAATTGCCAAAGGTTAATGGAAAAGGAGCTTCGCGGTGCACTTTGCGAGGAAAATGCGCCGCTTCTTTTTATTTTTCGAATATTTGCTACACCTTGTGCATTTATTATATCTCGTATGCGTCGGCTTCAATTTCAATATAAATAATGTCTTCATTAATAACACACTAATGACTTTCTTGAGAAGCTTTTTGAGTGCGTAATCAAAAGGCTACCAGTTAGACTCCACTTGTATTATAATATTTCGAATACAGCGCGGCTAAAAATAATCATTTATTTTAACAATATTTAAAACAGAATGTTTTCAAATTTTGTATCGTAAAATATTGAAGATTCACATATTCTATTTGAAAAAAATATTCAAAGTCAAAAAAATAAAATTAATTTACATTTCGAAATACTCAATTATGATTAAAATTAAATTTCTCATCGGTTTTTGAAGTATTTTAAATGAATCGAATTTAATTACCAATTCACAACTTCGGTATTGTCTTTATAGTCAATCCATCAAGCCGTCGTTCGTGATTTGGCTCGTTTGAACCCTTTGAGACCGCGTTTAACACATTGTACGCCGACGATGTGTGCGGTGTAAGTGCGGTTAGTTCAATTTATTATGTATTGATTCCTACCGGATCGATCTTTTGTTCCATCGCGTAAGAAAATAAATCGTGAAAAAAAGGCTAATTATAATTCACACAACAACGTCGATGTGCTTTTATAACGCGTACCCGCTCGTCTGCGATGTATAGGAGCCAGTCTTTGTGTATTAAACGAGTACATTAATTTATAAACATAAATCACTGCACGTAATAATGCGAGATATCTCGCGGCTTCGAAAGGGCAATTCTTATTATGTAACGCGTATGTCCAGGGCATTAAAATCCGGGTTTGCTTTATTATTTTCAATATTTCTATAAGCTTAATAGACTTTTGTTTCATCTTATCTATGCAAAAAATATTGTCGAATCAATAATCTTTCATTTAAACAGCAAAATATTATATTGTGATCAAACTATTTTGCGCAATTGAAGCATCTGCAATGAAAATTTTATACTTGGGCATCGATGTGTAAAAGGAATCTTCAGTGGTGGTCTCACACTGTGCAATACATACAATACAACAGAAGTTATTTCACCTTTGAATACATTCCCGAGGGGTAATTTATCGTCTAAATAAATGCAACTATAATAATGGATGTCTTTTGCTCGACATCACACAAGCGCGCATTCAATACGTTTTCAATAATTACTCCTTCGAAATGAAAAACGCTTCATATTAATTGAGACACTCAACGATAACATCAATCATGTTATGCAACGCATGTTTTATTATTAATTTTAATAAAAAAAATATGTATATTATAGACCGACATACGAATAAAAATGAGCATCGTACGCTGGCTCGAATCGTGCCATTGTCGGCGCGTTGACAATGAGGATCATCGCATCGCACCGATTTTATTGTACATCAAAAGCAGCGAGCTTTCGAGACAAAAGCACAAAAGACACACCTCGACTTGAATCGAAAGAAAGCTCGCGAGCTTTAATGGACCGCTTGCGATTTGTCACGGTGCCATCTTCAATGAGACGTCTTCTCGGAGCCGTCGACCATCATCATCGTACGGCACCAACTATTTATTATACATACGATCGCCATTATCCGGAAAACGTCGTAGTTTCACAAGTCCAACGCGGAATGTCTTATTCTCCGCTTCGTTCGCGTTCTTTGCCATTGCTGAATTTTCGTTCAGGCCGATGGGCGGGACCGGGATGACTTTGTGGTGGGACGATGCGATCACGAACCGGACAGGAAGTCGGCTTCGTCGTCAACCGATCATTGCCATTATGTTAGGAAACGTGCGCGATTATTATTCAAAAGCAAAAAGGTCGCGTGGGCGATAAATATGGCGTTCCGAACGGGCGTCGAAAGCAATCGAGCTTTTTTTAATCGATACTGGCAGTTTGGCGCTTTTGCAACTCCGATTCTTTTTCACGAAGTTTAAATTACATTTCAGATGTTAAATTGATTTAAAAAATAATATGAAATACACCTCGGCCTCGCATAACACGGTTTTATACAACACGGATGTATAAATTGTGGCATATTTTTATACAACATGCTTTATATAACACGATTTCAGGAAAAAAATTAATATAATATGTTTGATTAATATGGTTTGTACGTCTATGAAATGTGCCATGTCATTAAATTAGAAATTTTTTTTACTGAAAAGGATCCTATAATAGAAAGGAGTTCGAAGTTCAAGAGGGGCTTACAACAAATTTTGGAACCTTATAAGTTAATACGTAAAGATTTATACGCTAAAAACAGACAATCGCTTATTACCAAATTTTCGAAGACTAAAACCATAAGAAGTCCACAATCCTCCGATGATGAAAACTTACAACCAATCTCGAAAAAGAGCAAAACATAGAATTCTAAGTGATAGCGATGATGAATGAATACTTTATTATATTATTAAAGTTTTTTTCAAAAAATATGTAAATGTATATATATTTATTTATAAAAATAAAGTACATTCATATAAACTATCTATGATTTATTTTTTTTTGGAACGCGAACCCTAATTTTGTATGAACTTCAAACCTTATATAACACGGATTTGTGTTACACGTTTTTGTGGAACCATATAACCGTGTTATACGAGGCCCGGGTGTACATATATTTTTAATATGGTGACATCTATATTATTTTTTCCAAATTACAGCACTTGCGTGCACATTTACACTGATAGCAGAAATCACTCCACCAATTCTCATAATAAAGTATAATATTTAATTATTTTGAAAATAAACAAAATCAAATTAAAATTAATAACTTTTATTTTGTTTATTTTTTTTTCATGTATCTGAATTGAATTTTTTGGTTTGTTTTACTTTTCATTTGATTTTGTTTTTTTTTTTTTTTGTATTTGTCATTTGTATTGCCTTGAATGCAAATTAATTAATTAATTAAAAAAATTTAAAAGGAGGAACAGGGTCCCCTAATCCATCCTCCAGGCCATGTCCCTGGCTGCAAGTGTGTGTAAAAAAGGTAAATGCATGTTTTATCTTGGTTCACTTTGATAAAAAAATAACTTGGAAAATTAAAAAAAGAATTAAGCAAAAATAAAATATCATTTATTTCTTTAAATGGAAAACAAGCTACTATATTTATATACAATTTATGATAGCGAGAATCAATACTCTAGAAATAATTTTTTATTTATTTCATCTCATATATACATATCACATTTTTAAAAACAGTTGAAATTACAATTTAAAGTGAATTTTTATACACATTTACAAAAAAAATCCAGAACACAAAATACAGAAAAAATTTGACAGAATATTAAAGGAAAAATGTAACAATAAGGTATAATATTTTTAAATACATCATGATTCATATACAATTAATTTGCTGTAAAGTTTTTAAGTTTTACAATTCTGAAAAAGAGTTAAACAAACATTCACTTATATTTTTTGCACGATTAAAATCTATTTGTTAATTAAATTGTTTCCAGCCAAATTTGTGAAAAAACACCATTATCAAATTGAAAAAATGTTAAAAATGTTGAATCAAAAAGACATCTTAAAATCATTTCATATTTATAACGTAACCTCATACTTAAAAAAATAAAATATTTACATTTTCAAGATATTTTATAAATGTAATTAATTTGGTTTCAAATCACAAACACCCATTTGTATACATATAAAACTATACTGTTTTCCGGTTTAAAAGATTTTTTATCAAATTGAATTAATAAACAAGTGTTGATACCTTTGAAATCATCATTATGTGAAAATGTTCTATTTTCTCTCAATTATTACTAAGAATCAATAAAAAGTTGTTTTCACATAAGACATAAGTACAGTGAAAACATTTAGTTTTGTTAAAAGTCAATGAGATGAATTATGAACAGAACTAACACATTTAGTATAATTTTTACAATAAAAATCTGAGATCAACATCAAATAATATAATATAATACAATATATTTACAATTAACATTCACCTATTCAAATTGCTAAAATAGCACCTACATACATGAATAAATTTTATTTTAAAAAATATACATACTGTTTGAAAGAATTATTATTATATTATTATGAATAGTGATACTGTGAAATTCTAAATTCAGACAGTTTTTTTTCATGTTTTAAAATTTAAAAGTTACTTTAATTTCAAATAAATACAAAAAACATTTTAGTAAATACGAATACATATAAAAATTTAATACACTTTCAAATAAATCTAAAGATAATCGTAGCAAATATTGCAAATGTATAAAAAGTTTGGCACTTAGAATTCACAAAATAAATAAACATTTATCTGTTTTATATGCTTGTGTTAAAATGAAAATAAATACATTATTGATTAAAACAAATTAAAAAGATAAAAACCAATAGTAAAAATAATCCAAAGAATTGTTAAAGTACATTTATTACATATCAGATCAAACTAATCGAATTTCATTTTAATTCACAGAAATTAGCACTCCTTTAGTCAATATTTCAATTCATTGAAGTAATTTTTATTTACAATCATAAAATACACTAAAATTAATCAAATTGTCCACAGTGATACTTTCAAACTATACAATCGCTACGTCGTTAAAAGACAATGAGCCATTCCGTTCTCGTTAATCTCCTTAATCATCGAAGCCCATTCGGTAGCCCTCGGTGCACAAGCCAAAGACAAAGCTCCAAGTCTCCGTCTAGCCGAAATTAAAAACTCTCCTGCACCCATCGACACCCCACACTGAGCTCCGGCTTGCACTTTGGCAAACCACACTCTGTTCTCTGCACTGTTCCATCTCCTCTCTCTACTTCTCCCTATTTGATTCTCAGTATAATCGTCACTTATATCAAAGTTTCCTACACCGTTCACTGAAGCACTGTCCACGTTATTTTCAAAGAACAGACTCCTTATTCGCTGGTACTCAGACGAATTGTTATGAGGTGCACCAGTTTCAGCAGTGTACACGTGACCATCAGGAGTCACGTATCTGATCAGCTTCGTGATTTTTACTGTAAGCTCGGATGTATCAAGCTCGTTTCTTTCTTGCATGCCAACGATGGCGCCCAGAGTCACTGAAAACAATAACAAAAAAACCATTAAAATTTAATACATGACAAAAAAACATGAATATTAAATTTTAAATTCATAACGCATTGTCAATATTCGTTTTGTTTGCTCAACGATATCAATTTCCTGGCTCGAACGTTCTCACTCAATAAACAAGACTTGGCACTCCTACAATCGCATGTCAACACAAGAGATAGGTTCTTTTCCTTTAAACATGACCTCAAAGCACACAAGCCCCGAATAAACCTTATTATTTTCTTCGAACATTAAAAACAATTGGGACTCTAACCAACGATTCTTCGAAGAACTATCTAAAAATCGCCTGATACAAAACTTGACGCTTCCAAGAAACCGATATCCTTAACATTAACTTGCTCTGGAGTCAATATTTGACGAGTTTATCGATCACGTACCTTAGGATAGTCGAACAAACACCACAAGGTGTTCCGTAAACGATACATGTATAAGTTTCGAAAATATTTTTCGAGTCAAGTGTGCGTTATCTAAAACGAAGGGCGACATACCCAAAACAGAGGGTTCGATTGTCGTATTTCGTGTTTGTCCTGAAAAGTCGGATAGCGAGTCATTTCTTGCACTGTTTGCTTAGTAACCTCGGCCAGGTCGAGAGCTGCACTCCGAAGATGGAATATGGAGGTAATCAAGCTGAACAAACATTCTTCGGTTATACAGTCAATGGAGCTTCTTTATTATGCGCGAGAAAGCACAAATGCGTTTCGGTGTTGAGAAACTGGCGTCGAAGTGAAATGCGTTTCGAATGTATCGAAAGATCCGTGTGGTATTTTACGAGTCAATTTGTTTTAAGTGCTATGAAAATTGTGTGTTTTTACATAAATAAAGGATTTTTAGCGAACAGGTATTTATCGGATGATTTTGTATCTCGAAGCTGAAAATATGCCATAAATAAAATAAAATGTTTACGACCCTAAATTATACTACCCCAAAACATACAGAAACAACCAAAAAAAAGGTTGCAGACGGCGACTGAATAGTAATGGGGAAACGAAAATTAACAGTTTTGTATGGAGACACATCTCAACCAGAAACCATATGTATTTACGTGTGTAAAATTTAGGAACAGGTCGCATATTTTGTCAAATTTCGTCGGATTGTTGAAATGTCCCCTTCTAAATTTTTTTTTCAAACGAAATAAGAAACTCATGAAATTTAAATTGCGCATAATATTCGAATCTTGATGTACGTGATATGAAAATTAAAAATATAATGGCGCATCGTTATGATCTGATAAAACTAATAACGATGGAAGGAACGAATGGCAATAAAGTCATATTGAAAAAAGAAACTCCATAATTAATGACGCTAAACATTTTGTAACAAAAATCCGTAAAAACGCTTATTATCCGCAATCCGTCCGTCGCTCGGGGCGCTATCCGAATTTTTTCTGACAAAAACACGACCCTTTTTTTCCAAAGTTCAACATAATTTTTTTCTCGAGAAACTCGTTCACAAATTAAAGCAAACGCCAATGTCGTCGGTGTGGCCTAAATATAAAACGACCACAAAACCGCTTATTAACGCGAAAACATTTGATGAATCAGAGACCATCATCCCCATTAATAACGATCCATTCCCATCAGATATTATCACTTTAAAACTTAACTGCTTCAATCTCAAACCGGACAATAAACCGTAAAATTATTCAAAAGTCGTTAAAGAGATGGCACGACAACAGCACCATTCGAATGCACCCAATAATCAACGTCCAATAAACGACCAATTAAAGAACTCGGCAGATTCCTACCATAAAACTCATTCGTCTGCTACTGCACTTTCGCAAATAAACGATGCATTATTGAACTAAATTAGTATCGTGACTTTTAGAAATAACATGAACGTTTTGAGAAGAGATTGAATGGTGTTGGTAATTTGCAATTTTCCAAACACTGAGATTGAGATAAAAATACAACTTATTGAAAATTGAATATGCGTTCGTTTAGCGTTTAAGTATGGTAATAATAAGTAGATATTTACCTAAATCACTGGTGCAGAAAGCATGCGCTAACTCGTGTACAGTACAAGGCCTGCACTCTTCAGCTGCTGGGTCGTAAGCTTTAGCAGGCAACGGTTGCAAATCGTACTGGAGACGAGCTGATCTCCTCTGTTCTCCTTCTTCAGGAGTGGCTTCCACGTATATGGCAGCTTGTCCGTTCTTCGATCGGAAACAGCGAACAAAGCGACCGCTTCCATCATCAGAAGCGTAAAGAGGGACCAACCCTCTTCCACCTTCCAGGAACAAACGAGCTGGGAAGACCTCTTCTTTCTTGGCGAGTCGTTTCGAAAACGCTGTCGTATACACGTCCTCCCTGAAGTCAAGAACTTCGTCTTCCGGATAGAGATCGTTCGCCATAGTTTCCTTTTGCTCTTTCAAATCGTGTTTCAACACTTTTACGCAAACTTTGAAGTCTTTGTTGGAGTTGTGCAAGCGTAAAACGACTCTGAGTGCACCGCGAGGATACAACCAGGTGATTTTTCCGGCTCTGCACCTCAAATATACAGGAGTGACGCCGCGCGATGTCCCCGTAGTCAAACCACTGAAATAAAAATAAAAATAACAATTAATAAAAATCAAATTTCGGCTAGTTTTTACACATTGGACAATGACGTGGATCGCCCAGTTTACAAAAAAAGTTTACGTCCGTTTAATAGACGGTGTCACTATCCATTAATGAGTTTCATTGAAATTTATTATCGCCATAGTTCAAGCTGACACACTCTCGTCCCATTTATTGGCAAACCAACAGACGTCCATTAATGGACGACACGAGCGCAACGTTTCGTGTCGGTTTGTGAACACGAGTGTTAAACGCGGACGCATCGGAGATTTAAGCAAATGTTTACATTCGTCTGAATAAGGAATCGAAGGTGGTTTTAAAAAAAAAAAAGCTGGAAAGGCGAGGAAATGGCATGTTTCGAATTCCACTCGACACAATCGACCATTGTCTCCACGAGTGCGGGTCGCGTGCGTTCTCCCCATTGTCATTGTAATGAAGATGATTTGTGACGGGGTGGCGTGTGTGTGTGTGCGACTCGAATAACTATAAAGTGAAATCGAAATAACCATAAGCGCACTCGGAATCCAATAATAATGACGGTCTAAAGGAGGCTCATGGGAAATCGAAACGATTAGATCGTACTACCTGTTCGGTTCGAGTCTGGGCACAATCGATCTTGATGATGTTCCCAATCGAAAGAGATCGATCATGATGATTTATGACGCCACCACTAATACGAACGATGATAATAAAATCGCGAATGCGGAGTTCAATACGTCAAAAATCGCAATATATTATTAAAAAAAAAAAATGAAAAGCCCGTTGGATGAATTAATAAGCTTTCGAAAACTACACGGCCATTGTTGATAAAGAAGAAAGCCAAATAGGAAGGTGGACGACGATGATCGTGGTCATTTGGGAGGCACGTACGGGATCGTTGATTCGACGGCACGACCCAAGACGGTGCGAGCCGCTCCTCAAGTAGGTACTTCCTCCGCAGAGTGGACAATTGTGATTGTCCGGAGGACCTGACACATAAATCATCGAGTCTAAGAAATGCGGCAGACGCGTGTCCAGAGATTTGAAGTGAATCAACTCGGCCATGTGCGATCGAAGGTACGATGCACCGCAGTTGAGATGAATACGAAAGAAAGGTTTGTTGATTCGAACAGCTCAACGGCAGAAGGTTCGACATGGACGTCGAGTGGATCAGGAAATGGCGAGAAGGATAAGAGAGCTCTTGTGTCTGTCCTGAGACGAACGAATGATACGAAACATAGATTATGCAATTCTATGATGCAAGTTTACAAAGTAGACCGAACACGTGTTATCAATCGAAAGACAATGAACGACTAAAACAAAGGCAAATAGGGTGTGGTCCTTGTTCTATTTATCCGAAGATTTTTTTCATTAAAAGACAATGGCTCGATGATTCGCTGCATTGTCAAAAGCATCTCAGTCGTTACGAAAACCAAGACACCGGATCGAATAATGGAAGTTCACCACGTGTTCAAATGTCAATGGCCAAATAAATGAAGACGAATGATAGAAGAGGCGACGACTAGTCGGGCTTTAGTCGAAAAAAAAAAACAACCCCAGGAAATGCAAATTGACCGACCAACGTCGACGTCCAAAACCAAACCCGTCGGTGGTCTTCTGACGAAGATGTCCACGTCCAGAATAATTCGGCATCCCGTTAAAAACATTTCAGCGAACAAAGTCGTCCGCCCGCACCACGTCGTGTCCTTCAACGGCGACATATCCGATTACCGTAACTGAAATGTTCGATTTCACGTTTCGGAGGAACCGGTAGTGTCCTTTGAGTTTTAAAACCGTCGAATCGTCGCGTCTACATTTGTTCCATACTAAAAAAATTGATTAATTCAATGGAACCACTTAAGCCGCGGGTACAATTACGTTTTTTTTTTACGTGTCGCGCGTCTCGAATTAAAACCAATATTTGTGGACGAACGAATGTGATCAAGGAAATCAACATGGCATAAGACAATCGAGTAAACGTAAACGATATTCAACGACCACGATAATGATAAAATTGCCGAGTTGTGGCACGTGCCTCGAGCCCACTCCCGTCCAATCGACCAGAAACGACGCCAACACTGCAATTTGCAACAACACAATATTAACACTATAAGGACCGGTCCCGCGCTAGTGCGTAAATTTGAGCCGATGTTCTGGGACCGGTCCCGCGCTAG
>JAOXNN020000091.1:99178-120058 GCA_028571205.2 Hydropsyche betteni | reverse complement strand
ATCTAAAAATTCGAGCAAAACATTATCAAAAGTTATCAGTTTTCACCAGGAGAAAAAACAAAACTCAAACACGCAAAATAGAGTATAAGAAGATGGGGACATGACCGTAAGGAATATCAGTGAGTTTACCATAACTGAAAAACCACATCTCCACGCGAATATACAAAATGACAATTTTGCTGATTCATCGTTTATGAACTCAACGATCCGAATGATGGATCAAGATGTCGCATCCTGTAAACTGTAAATCCAACAGTTTTGGATGATCTTAAACCACAAATTAGAGATGTTGTGTTTCATGAAATCCATATTGAGTCTCCCAAAGAGAACCAAATGGAAAACCTAACACAGAAACATGTCCACAAAGCAAATCAGTCTTGAAAAATCTCCAGCACGAAACTGTACATGATAAGAAACGTGAGTACGAGAACATAAATATTGTAAACGGTGTCCATTTGCATTATTTTAACGTACATGGAAAAATGGTTCCTTTATATGTAAAACTAATGCAACACACAAAACAAATATTATTGACTTAAAGCATTTGTAAATCCATGGAAGTTGCACCGGGGAGCTGTAGGAGAGCGGGGAGGTTTTTTAGTGGGTAAACGTTTCAGGGAGTGGATTCAAAAGTTACTCAGCAAAGAATCATATCGCACTGCTTCAGTGTATTGTATTTTTTAAAGACTGCATTGCATTTCAAAAAATCTAGTATATGACAAGCAAAATGACAAAAACGAAAAACACACGCTAGCAATCAATAAGCATATTTAACAATGTTCATATAGGTGATTCAACGCGCAGGTATAAAATAAAATATAATATTTCAGCAAATTGGGGCATGTGCGCAGAAATGAAAAAGTGGCCTGACATTCACTATGAGGGAATAAGCAGTACATATGACAATGATAAGTATCCTGCCATTTTAAGCATCTACGTTTATATGCGAATATATTGTACAATTAAAAAGTAGACAAAAAAAATCATCAGAATATTAACCCGTCATTGCATGAATTTTTATTTCTAGACTATTTTTTTTCAATAGTATGGAAAAAAATTTAAAATCTTTTAAAATGTATCTAAAGATGTACTTTTGTGAAGCATAGCGCCTCAATCAACCGCATTATACCACAAAAATATATTTTGGTCCTTTCAGTTTCCCGTTAAACGTTTCCCAATTAAATTTGAAAATTTCGAAAACATGTGCGCTTGCAATTTGTCTTCTTACATCTAGGAACAAACTATCTACAACTACAAGTAGTGACCTGGTGAATGAATTTTTATAAATTATAGGTAAATAGTTTTTTCTTTTAGTACAACATGCAAAGTATTAATTTTTAACTTAAAAGTATTAGTTTAAATTGTACCAACTATAACTTTTCATTGTGCAGACTATTAATTTTAATTGTGAAAACTATTACTTTACATTGTACAAATTATCAAAAATCATCTTCATTTATATATTTCCTTTAAATTTTTCAGTTCAAAAAGGACACAGAATTTGAAAAAATATAAAATAAATGAATTTTTAAAGACATATAGTAAAAAAAATCACATTTTCGGAGTTGCAGCAAATTTGTAACAAAATGCAATGACGGGTTAAAACTATAATATACCCTTCTATAACATCATGATAGATTACACATTGTAGGGGGTTAAGGTTTTTCAATTTTAATTTTTTTCGGACAACAAACCGTCAACTTCACGCGTTGTTTTCATGCAATCGAACGCCAAAGGTGTTTTCATGTTGAACTGGCCACAATCGTCGACCAACAGATGTGTTGTCAAATAGATCCCTCGGTTGTTCAAGTGGATGACAATTATGAAATGCTCGGTAACATAGTTCAGTTTTCTCTTTTAGCCTCACTGAAAAGTAATAACATAATCTTTAGTATAAAAAGACAATTTATCAAAAACTTACTATATGTGACAATATACATTAATACAATTACATAAATAGGCCTCTCGTCAGATGAAAAATCCAATTCCTCCAACTGCCAGTTGTTGAAAAACGGCAGATTTCTTATGGCAGTCTTTTGTTCTCTCTAGAATCAAAAGATATACAATGAGAAGTGACTTAATTTTTATTATTGTCAATCGAAGGTTCTGGAATTTGCGTTTACCCACAAAATCTGTAGCTGTATAGAGGTTCTCGTCCTCGGCTTGCTTTCGTTCGGTTCCATACCGAAAACAGTATACAACATCCAGTCCCGAATCCAAAATTGAAAGTCTTCTTCGAAAATAGATTGTGCGTTCTTTGTCCGCCATCGCAAAACGTGACAAGCTCGTTCGGCAAGATTCGAGAAGTTTCGATACCGAATTATACCGATACCGATACCGACGAGGCGAGAGTCGTATATGCGTCGGATATGGCCGCTTGGAGACCTTCGGGAAGCGGACTCAGCGAAATGCACAACGCAATGGCGGAAAAGTGCGCAATGGCGGAGAAGTGCGCAGCGTCGGCGTCATCTTCCGGCCGAGTGACTAAGCGCTGTGCCGTGTTGCCAACTGTTGATTGGCGTCATTTCCTGCGCAAACGCAAGGGTTGCCACTTTTGTCACTGTTGCGTTTTTAAATTGGTCTCGTGTGTGTTCTTTGGTTTATATCTGTGGGATAAATAAATGCGAAGCGTAAATAAATAGTTGCAAAAATTGAACAGTTCGAAAGTTTAAAAAAATGGATGTGTTTCTCATGGTGACCAGACGTTTGCCCAAACGATGAAAGCGCAAAATTTTCGCAATTTCCAAATGAAAATGAAAATCAGTACCAGTGATATAGTGCTGAAAAAAATAGTGCTGGTGCGCTCAATTTTCACCCACCCGACATAAATTCTTTTCATTTTTTTTATTCAGCAAATAGTGATTTTTATTTTAGACATCGAACGCAATAAGAGTATTTTATATTTCATTTTTGTGATATTCCATATATATGTTTCAGTTTGAGTGTCCACTTCGTTTGTGCACGAACAAACTAGTTTGTTCATTCACCTTCTAAGCGCTCTAGTCCAATTGTTAGTGTAGTACGACAATTCAAGTTTTTGGCACTCAGATAACGATCTTATGCTAAATATCAATAAGGTGCAAATTAGCATGTCAACTAACGATCGAGTAATACGCGTAGTGTCTACCCGTCGTCAGTTTGAACTTCGAGAGTTTGTTTTGAACACGTTTTCACAACTCAAGCTAAAACGCTAACCCAACCTAACTGTCTGTTTCTAGTCTGTTTTTAGTTTAGACGCAATTATATGTAGTAAAAATTTGACAGTTGACATTCAAACTAAAATCGACAGTTTGGGTATACCTAAACTAATATGGGTATAAACAAACAAAGATCACTATGAAAATTGACATATATATGTATTTTTTTGTGGAAAAGTTTTATCATTAAAACCATTTTACAACTTGATCTGACGCCATTTTAAGATAAAAACAAATTCAGTACGAAGAGTCAAAGATCTGTCGTTTGTTGAATTTAGTTGCTTCGGTTACGCAATTCATATCAAGTGTTATAATAAAGACTGGCAGGACAACGTCTGCCAGGTTCAGCTAGTTTCATATGTAATCCAATTGCAATAGGTTATAAAGATACAAAATTGTTATTATTATTATTATTATTATTATATGTAATACAAGCTGAACCTGGCAGACGTTGCCCTGCCAGTCTTTATTATAACAGCTTGTTGATCAATAAATTGAGTTTTAGTAGTATTTTCAATAATCAATTTAATATTAATTATTGTAATTATTGTCACAATCAATATACAGAGCCGGCGTCACGTCTGTACGGAAATTTTCTTTTCAACTTAAAATAGCGTCAGATCGAGTTGCAAAATGCTTTTAATAATACAAAAACCTTCTCCACAATAAAATACATATATGTATATGCCAATTTTTATATATTTTATATCTCTATAGCACTATCAATAATCTTTTTCTGTATTGGAAAAAAATAAACTTCTTAAAATTGAAGCATATAAGTTGAATTTTTATTGATCTTTGCCCATTTTCGTTCTTTTTATTTTTTCTTGCAGTAGAAAAAAATTTTCTCAATTGAGCGATTAATAGATAGTATGTGTTATAACAATTTTCACAGATTAAATGTTATAATAAAGAAGCAACATTGAAGTTTTGAGCTTCGGGATAGATAGAGTCAAATTGCCCATATCTTCATTTATGTACACAACTATGGTCACATTTTTGGATTACTAGATTCTAGAAAGCGATAAACCATCCTAATAACTAGAAAAAATTTGAAACTTTTAAGAACTCATTTTTTATTACAAACATTTAAAAACATATTTAATCTAACTGTATCACCAAAAACCAACAATTTATATACTTAATTTATACTAACGGTCGTTTTTTTATTTGGTTAATTTATCAATATTTCGACAACAAACGACTATAGAAGCAAGGGTTTCTGTCCCGGGTCAACCCGGGACAGACATTCCCGGGAATTCACAGAATTTTTGCTGTGGAAATCCTCACCTTGAATCCCAGGAATTTGATTTAAAAAAATCTTGAAAGTATTTAACATTTTCACGATTGCACGAAGGAAAATAATAAATCAAATATGAAAGAATCGTAAAATAATATTTTAAAATCCGAAATAATGATAATTTTCTTAATGACAAAGATTTCTTCTATAGAAAGTTTTCTGGGAAAAGAATTATTACGAGAATTGAAAATTAAAATTGAAGAAATTAAGAAGCCTTTAACTGATTTCTTGACACAAATTTTAAATAATTGTAATTTTATACCGAAAAAAACATTCTTTAATAAAAGCGAATGTATATCCTACGGTGAAACTATTATGAAGCGAGTACATCCTTCTTGTATTGATGATTTCACAATGGAAAAAACTCTTTTAGATCTGGATGAAGATGAAACAATTGTGTGTTTGACGATGAATGTAGAATTAAATAAGGAGTTATGAAAGACAAATAAACGAAGTAACATAAATAAAAATAACCTCAGCTTTTAAAAAAAGATATATAGATTGTGACAGGAGACAAAATCGATAACTTATAAAAAGTATTTTCGTCCCTTTTATCAATAAAACCAACTTCGAGCGAAACTGAAAGACTTTTTTCCACTGCTGGAAGTTTTTGTAAAAATTCTATAAATAGGCTTTCGGAATCTCATTTAAATATTTTAGTATTATTAAGAAGCTAATTCAAATAAGTTTACTTTTATAATTACATTTTTTTCAATTAATTGATATATTATGTTATTGTTTTTTTTTTATATTTTGTAAATAAATAAATATTGTTTTATTGATAAAAAGTATATTAAATTGAAAAAAAATGTTTTTTTACACATGTCCTGGGATTCCGGGAATCCTGGGAATGATCCCGGGCTTCGTCCCGTGTCCCGAGAATTGAAAATGTCCAGGAAATCAAAAACTCTAATAGAAGCAAGGCAAAAATGGCACCGCAGACGAAAATTTTTTTCAAACGCCTTATTGTTAATAAATCAAACTGTATCACCATAAAACTATCAATTTAGCTGGCTCTAGAGATCCCGACACCCTGATGCAACATTTTTCTTGGGACCCTTACATATTTTTTGTTTAAAAAAAATATTTATTGTTCATGGCATCAAACCACTCGTATGAATTATGAAGAGCAAAACAAAGTATCTATAGATCGAAATGAATCGTTTTAGCTTAAAACTAGAAAAACACAACTGCGCCTTTAAGTTTTACCTAATATAATTAGTTGGAAATAGCAACTTACAAACAACGTATCGTTTACAACCATCATAAAAAGTATGTAATATTTACTTTAATTACTTTCCTAGGATTTCGGATTATTTTCATTATGACAAAATCCATTGATAAAAAAGTTGACCTACATTGGTGCAAATCTATTCAAGTCACTTTCAAATTTTATTATAAGATTCAAACGAAATCTCCATGAATATGTTATTTACATTGTGTTTACTATGAATGAACAAAATACGAAAATAGCGCGATTCTTAATAATTGTGCTGATTTACGTTTTTAAATAAATCGTAGATATTTTATTGATCAAAAAAATATTTGGCGGTTTATTTTGAGCGGCACCCCGATGAGCCGCATCTTTTGCTTACTGGGTAGAGCCGGCTTTGAATGCATCTAGTAAAGTGATATTTTTGTATAAAATCATGCGTATTAAGAATTCTGAAGCCTTTCTTTATCGACATGGATGTTGTCTGCTTTCACTAATTTGAGTAAAATTCTTATTAAAAATACAAAAATTGAACTTTTCAATGAATATTATAATCATAAATTTCAACCGTCTGTGAATAATTTTTTTCTCACCTCGAATAATTATGGTGTTTGTTGACTCAGCTGATTTGAATTTGTTGGCGAACTTTACGATTTCAATTCTTCTCGATTCTTGCAGCCGCTCGGTATTATAAGAAGAAACAAAATGAAGAATAATTAGATACTAGATATAATAATAAAGGGTATCCAATTAGATACGAATGGAGATCATGTTCCTCTTCGACACGTTCCTGCAAACGTAGAAAAATCTACAATCTCGACATTGAAATATAATAGTTGAAACCAAAACGACGTGTCGATTGATATACGTACTTGAATATGCTCGTGCATAACAAACTATGAATGAAACAACCTATTTTCACGCATTAAACTGGAACATTAAACTCTTCCTCGTGACATAACATATTTTGAACTTCGATAAAAGTTTGTTCGAGGTTAGGTAAACTTTTTCGATGCACAAGAGATAAATGACGTTTCTAACGCGCGTACTGCCAACTGTCGAATACCTCAAAAAAAAGTGGGCACACATGAAAAACTAATATGAATCGAAAATGAATAGAAACCGAATCGTCAAATATTAGAAAACGGCGTTCCTAAACAAAGGCATGTAACTGGTCAAACAAACGAATTCATTTCGACATTTTCGAAATCGACATCTGCACATGAAAATATTTTCATATTACAAATCTATTTTCAACACATGTCGCACAATGTCGAGTTAGAAACTGCGTGTTAAAAGTTTAAAATAAATATGAAGATAAAATTTCGACCGGAATGTTGACAAAAATGTTTTTCTATTACACTATATGTACATGGTCGAGTTTTTGGTGCTTTCTACTACTTTCTTGGAGACACGTTCTATTGGCTGTCTGCTGAACATTTTCTTGCTGGGCAGACGATTGTCGATTTCAATAGTGATTTTTATTCTAATTTCTATTTTACTTACTCCGTTCGTACAAAAAATACATAAAATGAAAATTTTTCGTACTTTCGTGCAAATATTTCGCGAAAGATTCATAATGAAACAAAAACGTGTTGTTTATTATTATTTTTTTCGGTCGTAAGTGTGAACCATCGTAAGTCGAGGACTACCTGTAGTACTATAATAACACGTTACAAAAAAATAATAATGATTAACCTTTTACTGATAACTTAAGTTTAAAACCTCGCAATATTTTTTAAGATAATAACAAAAATTCATACCGAATTTGATGTGAATACGGGTTGTTTTGGGTTTAAGTCAATAAGTTTTACCTCTTGTATGCTTCACCAATAAAATTTATCAACGCTTTGTTCTTTCCTAGCAAAAGTGAACGGACATTGAACGAATTACTCAAATATGACAATATAAGGATTTAGTTTCAATATTCAGTTTATTACAAAATTTCCTTCGTGGAAATTTTTTCGCGTCAATACCGAGACTCAAAACAGTTCTTGATTTACATTTCATTTTGTAAACTGAAGATTTTTATAAAAAGGGTATATTTATGCTTATAGAAAGGTAGAAGAAGGTATTTTCATAAATTATAAATTTATAAAAAAACCGTCTTATCATTTGATAAAAAAAATACTTAACAAATTATGCCTTAATCTTATATTTCGAAATTTTTTATGTTCTCGGTGTCTAATATTTTATGTGCAGTTGAAAATGAGTGTCGTTTGGGCAAACGTCTAGGTACTAAATGTACATGTTAGAATGAAAAAATAAGAAAATATAATTAAAAAACGAATCAGTTTTTCGAATATTGTATTTCACAAAATTTCAACAATAAAATAAAAATTAAACACATTGAAAAATAAATAAAAAATATAAGATAGAGATATAATTCAACAACATAATCCACATTTCATAAATTTATTCACTTGAAAAAAACACTTTGACTACCTCCATGCAATCGGGAACATTTTGGTGGAATTCAACGAATCGCTCGAACCAACAGCTCACATTTCTCAAATTATAACATGAAAATTCATTGATTCTTCAATGATGGCCCACGTGCATGGAGTCTGCCGACAATGCCAGAGTGGTAAGCACACTTCTCCTGTTCGGATTCACGCCAAGATTTTCCCAATTGATCCATGACAATCTGGCCGTCAAATCTGCAAAGTCAAAGTGCTTAATTAATCCAAGAGATGTTATGAATTTGTTTAGCAGCTCATAAAAGTTGAAATATATGTCATAGTTCATGTATATTTGAGTCGGTTATATATTCACATCGTAGGGGGTTAAGTTGGGTTGGGTTTGGTTAGGTTTTTTTTATTTGATTTGATAGAATTTTTTATTTGGATTAGGTTAGGTTGGGTTGGGTCAAATACACATGGACTGCAACATATATAAATCATTATATAAAAACAGTAAAAGGTTACAAAATTTTCATTTTACAATTAGATGAATGAAATAAATCATTCATGGATTTATGGATAGTAGATAGTTTTGTTTGGGAAATATGGAATGGATTTGTATTCGCTTGTGACGGGAGTGTGTGGGATGGAGATGAATGTAAAAAAATAATACTAAGTTGTAATTGTATCAATATTAGGGTATTATAAAATCTAAGAAACTTGTTAGCAGCTTAATAATATTATAAGTAGGATTTAGTTCAATTTTGGGAGTTATAACTTCGATCATTTCGTACGAAGTTATGGTAGAAAAAAATATATGGAATCACATGTAAAAGTTAAAATTATTTTTGATGGCGGTTTAGTTTAGTTAGTGATTTGGGTCTCATAATCAGTGGCGAATTTATTTTGCTAGAGACTCGATAGACCAAAAAAATTTAGGAACCCCCGCCCTTAACATAAAATATATACGGAGCTGGGTTCCAAACCTATCCCCTCCCCTATTACTCATAAATCGTCAAAATTTTATAAAATAGCTCCGCAACTCAAATTTTTATGATTTATTATTGAAATTCGATTTCATAAAATGATTTTTTTTCTTTAGAAATTTCACTATATCTATTTGATCGATATAAAAAGGTGACTTAACATTATACAAAATGTCTTTAATAATTCATAAAAAAATAGTAACGACCACGATACAAGATCTCCCACTACCTACAGCGAAATCCGTCACTGCCAACAACAAGTAAAAACGAAGAACTGCTTCCCAAAGGACATAGAAATTACTAAATACAAAAAAAAAACTACAACTAGCTTATAATCAGGAATTTCTAACCGCTGGTGTTCCAATGCGCCCGCTCCGGCTTAATCTCTCCGCGCAGACACTTTTCGACATACGTCAACGGATCATAGTCCGTGTCCAGCACCTGAAAACCATCATCAGCATCAAACCACACATTCTCAAAGATACAACACGGCCTAGAGCGACAACGGACCTCTCTGAGCAGGGCGATGTAGGCGATGGCCAGCCTCAGGGTGTCTATCTTGCTGAGCCTCTTCTCGTAGGGGAACGTCGGCACGTGGATCCTCAGTTCGTCGAAGGCCGAGTTTATACTGCTAAAAACACAAATTGCAATTGTCACTTCGAAGGCGATCCGTTTTTTGGTGGGCGTTGTTGGATTTGTGGCGTTTTGCCGAAGTCGGCGATGCGCTTTGTGTGCGGATGATCGATTTTCGAGGTTCCGTTTCGGTGTACACCTGGGCCTCGCATGACTCGGTTTTATATAACGCGGATGTATAAATTGTGGAATATTTTTATACAACACGCTTTGTATAAAACGATTTCAGGGAAAAAAAAATAATATTTTTGATTTGTACGTTTATGAAATGTGCCATGACATTAATTTAGAATTTTTTTTATTGAAAAGAATCGTATAATAGAAAGAAGTTCGAAATTTAAGAGGGAGTTACAACAGATTTTGGAACCTTATAAGGAAATACGTAAAGATTTATACGCTAAAAGCAGACAATCGCTCATTACCGAATTTTTGAAGACTAAAACCACAAGAAATCCAAAGTCCTCCGATGATGAAAACTTATTATACAACCGATCTCGAAAAAGAGTAAAACATACCCATAGAATTCTAAGTGATAGTGATTATGAATGAATACTATATCCTATTATTAAAGTTTTTTTCAATAAATATGTATATTTGTTTATTTAAAAAAATACAGTACATATTCTTTTTTGAACGCGAACCCTAATTTCGTATGTACTTCAAACCTTGTATAACACGGATTTGTATTACACGACGTTTTTGTGGAACCATATGACCGTGTTATACGAGACCCAGGTGTATATATTATTTGATTCAAATGGATGAAAAAGTAACAAGATAGGTAAACCTTAATATTCGCTATATTGCAATGATAAAAGCTTGATGAAGATCATTGAAAAGAAACAAAATAGTATGAAAAGAATGCATATTATTATTTTATATATGTAATCGAGTCGACGACACTGAGCAAATTCCGATTGAGTCCATACATTGGCGTAGTTGTGGTGTTGTGGAGGCGCCGGGAGTTGTCCCCGGGGCCCCCATGTCGGCCTGGACCTCCCGTCGGTGCTCCGCCCCTCCTCGTGGGACCCCATTGTTCCCAGCGACTCGAATTATTATAATTTCGCATTAAATCAAGACACTATTCCCGGCTCGCCCATCCGCGATCCGAACGTTCGCTATTGTTTCGAAAATATTAGAGGGACGGACGCATAATCGCGATCGCTGGGACTCGTGCTCAACATATTAATTCACATTGACGCGTACAAATATAAACATGTCTTGTTTTATTTTCGATATTATTTGATGTGTACGTGTGCTTGGTTTGCATGAACGTTTTCGAAAAATTGCGGATCCTGTCCGATTTGAATTCATATGTTTGTGAAAAAAGTTGAATTAAATAATGTATTTTTATTATAATTTTTATCATATCCCCTATATATAATAGCGGATTTCTGTGTGTTCGTTTGTTTATGTGTATGACGCTCACGACTTGAAAATGATCGAGCCGTCGATACGATCATTTTTTCGGATTAAAAAATCGCAGTTGCCCGGGCCAGTATTTGAACCCGATTCGTCTTACACGCTACACGAGCAACCAAATCTCGACACAAACGCTGACTTGAGTCAGTCATTTTTTTTTAAATATGTACTATAAAATTATTGCCAAATATTCTAATATGGTCTATATGCGTATACACTTATCGTCTATAATATCATGCTTATGAAATAAAACGATAAAATTGTTGAAAACGTGAACGTAATATACATATCTATTGATTTATGTAATAGGGAATAGCATCTCTACCTAACGTGTATGCAATACGGCATATATTCGTTCAAATTTGTAAAAAAGTGTCGATTGGCTGCAAGTTCGTTGAGAAAGCGTCTCTATTGACTAATGCAGTACGTCGATTATTACGCAGTGGAAAAAATATTTGAATCTCTTATACATGTATATAATCACGGATGACAGATGTTTGTATGCTGAGGCTCTCGACCTATCATTCCAATGTAGTCTGTATGCTGTTAAAATATAGTATCTATAATCGCTACATGAAAACGGCTATAACGCGAGCTCCGAATTTAGTCTTTATGATCATTATAATAACGGCTATAATCTTATCTTGTATAACCTTATATTCTGGAGACATTTCGCAAAGGCACGGTTATAAAATATGTTTGCATATATTCCAATTTTGTTTTATTACATCATGCAACGGCACGGTTATAAAATAATTTTACATAAATGTATTCAATTTTTATTTTATTACGTAATACTATGGTTATCAATTAGCAGCCGATGCTATTAACATCGGGCCTATATACTATATTTCTATATTTGTGATAAAGAGAAAGGAGTCCCTGAGTTGTTTAGTATTGAAATTATTTCTTGTCAATATATAGTATCAGTAAAATGATATGTGGTCAGATTACTTACCTTCACATATATAATATAACTTCGATGATTAGTAAGAAACGATATACTCAACGGTTCATTGACTATATTGAGCAACAGCAATTTAATTATTGGTTAAATTTTTCAATACTCATAAGTATGAAAGTTTGTTAGTCATATTGATTCAACGATACCAATACATCCTCAACACAGAATTCTCAAAAATCTTTCAACGCCTCATAAAAAAAACCTCGAACCCCCTCATCAAACTTTCGACCTTTGCATCGCCCGAAACGTCACACAGCCTTACGCACAACGAGCAACCGAAAGAACCGCAAACTTTCTCCGCGCACCAACCTCTCTTATAGGCGGACTCCTCGGAAAGTTGTCCATCTTCCGAGTCCATCGTCATCACCGGTGACCCATAGAGTTCGATATGCATGCGAGCCAGATGAATCACACGGCTCTTGGGAAAGATCCGACGACATGTGGGCGATCTGCTCCGTGGGAACTGGTCCTCTTGCTCCGTACGAGCCACGGAGTATCATAACTGGTCCTCGCCGTAGCCTCGGGTGGCGCAGGCTCGCTTCGGTAAAAGTCTTCATTCAACAAGGCGTTTTCGGGTCGGTTTTTGTGTTTTCGATCGAAGGCCGGCCGATATGATGGTGCATTAGCCGCTTGTGATGCAATCGCGACGGGTCGTCGAGAGGCGGTTGAAGACTCGCGAAAGTGGTTCGATTTCGGATCGTTTCGTGAAAAGTATATGCAGGCCGTTTTGGTGTGATGGGAATCGAACTCGTCGAGAATATGCTTTGATGGTTGTAATAATTGTGTGGTCGGAAAAAAATATGAAATTTTATTTATTTGAATGAGAATTGTGTTTTGACTCGTAAATAGGCCCGATATTAATAATATAGGCTGTGGATTTGTTAAGAAACGGAAAACGATAAAATATGAAAAGCCGATTGCATGAATCCGAAATATCCGATTTGAATATTTAATATTTAATTGATAAAATCAAAATAGTTCATTTTTTGTTTGTTTGTGACATATAGGCAAAGCCAGTAGTTAGTAGGTAATAAACATAATATTATAGATGTCAACTGTATACGCATAAAGACCATGTTCGCGAAAAAGTCGCGAGCGTCATCGAACACACACACACACACACACACACACACACACACACACACGTAAATACACACATACACACACGTATATATACACATACACACACGTATCTACACACATACACACACACACACACAGAAACCCGCCATTATATATAGGGGGATTGTTGGTCTAACGATTTTATAATTAGAATGTTTCTCACCTTTTATAAGTAGTTCTCATATCAAATTGTTAATTAGTTTATTTATTCATCTTTTTACTTATACAATTCTATTATTATTTAAATGTTCAATAATCATAATAAGGTAGTGTATAAGAAGTCAGTTAAAAATAAAAAATTGTTTTTATTTCAATGAGGATTAATTTTGAATCATCGATCCAAAAAAATTACAATTATTATAGAATGGTTCTCATCTTTTATAAGTAGCCCTTCCATCTATTATTTTATTAATTTATCTTTTCATAGACAAATTTCAATTGTTATTTACTCGGCGAAAAAATAATTTTATTTACAGTTTTTTTTATAGCTCTATTTTCCATAAACATCAATTATCAAAACACCAAAAATAATTATTTTAAAAATACATTTCCAGTGTTTTCTAATACTCTCATAAACGATTCACTTTAAAAAAACTTTCATTCAAATAAATATATCATAAAATTCAAATAACATACCCCAGAAAGTAATAAAACTACTAAAACACTAACATTACTATTTTACCAGCAGAAGCACTTGATTCTCAACAGAATCTCAATACGTATCTTACAACAACAACGAAACTCGTTCCAACCGATCAACTTTCATAAACGCACGAGCTTTACGGACATCGATAGCACTCACGTTCCCAAATAAGCATCACACCTTCGCACAATCATAACCGAGATTCACATCCGCACACATGAATGAATAGACAAATAAACAAAATCGCCTACCCGTTTCCATCCCACCCACCGGTAGTCGGTCACATCTCGGAAACTGACCGACAATGCACGTTGCATATTTTTCGCAATTATTACGCGATAATCCGCGAATGATGTCAACGATCCACTGACCGGTTAACCTTATGCATTATTCAGCGCTGATGAGTCACGGCCGCTCGGAAAACCAGTAGTTGATTTTCAGATTAGTCACGCGGCGACGCGTTAATTTAGCATTGGACATAAACGTCGATGATGATGATGATGATGGTCGTGATCGGTGGAAATGATGATGATCGTGATAATCGGAAGCCGCTGACAGCGGGCCGCATTCCGCGAGTTCGCGTTTATTAGGTAATGTTCGATTGGTCTCGTTTTTTAGTGTTAAGGATGTGATCGACCTTGATCTGCATATTTCGTATTATAATTTTGTTTTTCTGAGAACGTTTGGTTCATTGATGATTTCATTTCGTGTTTTTTTTTTTAGATACGAGAGATGTTCTCAGCAAAGATTTGCGTAATACGGATACTTACCGCAGAACAACCTGATTCATCGTTTGTTTGGAATTTTTGTTTAGATGGTATTTATAATGCTTGTGAAATAATTTCGAAGCGATAAACTATATAAGATCATCGTTTTCACGGTAGCTATATTTAACAGCAGTTGATCATGGAAATGCATATGATTATACATTTATTATTGATTCAATCTTTGAATGTCACGTGCCAAAAAATCCCAAGCGATCATTCGATATTTTTCATTCAAATTTTTATTGTTTCAATTATTATTTGCCGCCGCTGCTGATGCGAAACACGCTTTTTATCGCCCATAATGAAATTTCCCATATATTATATCTTAATTTGCGCAGCGCATATAAAATCCAACACGAAAATTAACAGAAACTGAATTAGCAAATTATACAACGGTACCATTTACGGCGTGATGTCATTCAAACGTCGAGAGAATTTACGATGCTATCAAAAAATTATATTAAAAAAACCTTCCAGATGTTAGGGGAGATAGCTATTAGTAGATAAAATTCTCGCTTCTTCTTGGAAACGAGTAAAAGTGCTACTTGGCGCTGCGATGATGTTGATGATGATGATGTCGCGTTTTTATTTTCGGATAGATCACAATCTTAGCTACCTAATAACCATTAACATTCGGAGTCGTCTTTTCCCAGAAGAGCTTTGTGTCGTTTTTGAACGCGGGAAGATTTGTGACTCGTGCGAATTTCACGACATGAACATATTTCGTGTGTGTATATTTTTTCATACACATAAGATCATAATGAGCACCCGAGATGAAGTCACAACGATAACAATACGAAATCGTATTAAATCTTGTCCATCATCATCATCGTCGTAAATGGAAGCCGGCAATAATTTAGGCTTGTTTCGCAAACGAGGAAAACAATATGTGTGGTGTTTTATCTCAAACGCTCATATTTATTGATGGTCGAAATAAAAAGGCTGTTTATTTTGAATATTTTGTATTTTAAAATCTAATGTAACATTCACTTATATTATAATCTACATAAATAATACTCTAAACAAAAAAGCATTAGTCCTTGAATAAAAACCTATCTATGATTTATATGATAAAAATATAAAACTATTGTTTTTACGCATATGGCCACATTTAAAAATTCGTATGGTATACTCATTGTAAATAGAAACTGGAAAATTGGGAAAATAATACATATCTTCGCTTTTATATACCTAAAAATATATAAAAGAAAGCGTATAGCATATAAAAATATATATCAATATTATCATCAATAGATTTTATTAATTATTAAATATTAAAAAGGCAATAATTTGATACAATATATTCAACATCCACTCAGACCAATCTTGAAGGACTAGATTTACAATTCTAAAATGCCTTCCACAAGTATAAAAATAAAACATTCAAACCTTACTAGCTTCATCACAAAAAATATATAAATTTTACATTTAGAAGTATTTCAATAGAAAAATAGACAACGTTTTCCATAAAAAATTTGGAAGCTTTTGGATTTTATATTGTTTTCAAAATAAATATTTTAAAGTCAAATTAAATAAATACGACATGTAATGGACATGTAACTTTGACACATTTGTCAAAGTTTTCTAATATGAATATAATTGGCAAGTTATCGAATCGGCATAGATGATATTGGCAAGAAATCTACAAAATATTTTTTTTTGTTATTAAGGCAAGCATTCACTTAGGCTATATATTACAATTAATTTTTATGAATACATATTTAACTATATAATTCCAAAAGCTCTGCTTTTCATTTTTAAAAAATATATATAAAAAATTGGTTTTATTGCATCATAATTTTGAAATCATGGATACTGATATAAATGCACTTTATGTATTAAAAACTAGAGCTACCATTTTAAATATGCATATATAAATATTGCACAATATATGCTTTTGTGTATATATCGTACATTATTTTTTTATTATATTAAAATTAACCTGTTTAGTTATAAAATATATCTCAATTAACATACAATAATAGAATCCGATATAGACCGCGAGAAGAGAAAATGACAACCCCGTTTTGGGGTCGATTTTTATAAATCACAATTTATGGCTATTCAATGACCGATACGATATGTTCTTATTTTGCTTTGCAAAATCATTTTTGCGAAAGTGCTGATATTTCAAAAGCGCGATATTCGAATATCGTATACGATCATTTCAACAACAAGGTCAATAAAGTACCTTGGATTATCAAAAAAGGAAATTTTGATTTAGATCTTCTATCTCTCTTTTACGAAGCTAATCTCTCTCTCTCTCTATCTCTCTCTTTCTTTCTCTCTCTCTTTGTGTTATAAATTTCATAAAATAATCTTATTGATACTTTGGGCGAATAATTTATATTAATCTTTATAAAGGAACATATATTTTTTTTAATTGTTTCTTATTTGAATTCCATCATTTTTTTTCATTTTACATATAAATTGTATATATTGTGAAATATGTACAAAAAATGATTTACTCGCCCATTCGGTAAAAAATCTATATCTAATTAAATTACAATTGATAATGTACGCGCGTAGTAATACTTGGTTTTTGTAAAATTATTATAATTACTTCTAAGTTTGAAAACAATACTGTGTGCTTGACTATATTTAAAAAATGAACGAAAAACTGTTTTACATATCAGTTCAAGATTTAACCCGTAAAATAAAATACTGCATCGTATATCATTAAACATATAGATACACAAAACGAAAAACCGAAAATATGTGCAAATTTTTCATAAACTAAAACAAAATAAATATAATAAATTAAAAAAATAATACGTATATCATAAATATTATTCCAGCGTACGTTATCAACAGTATCTTGAAAATGGACCGTAACTGTTTTCCTTTGACGGTGAATTGTGAATAGACCTGCGAAAACAAAATTAAAACACATTAAAAAAAATATCATAATAATTTATACTGAAACAATATCAAATGGTTCTTTTGGTGTCATTATACTTTCTTATAAAAATATGTAATCGAATAACCACACACAGTAAAATGAAAGTGTATGTGCAATATGCGGTGCAGTCAAACAATTATACAGATATATTATAAAATGAATTAGTTTTGTTTGAAGCGGTTATTTGATAATAAAAAAAAATCACCTAAAATTCATTTTGATTATTGTTTTTTTAGTATTTTTTAGAAAATTCTCATATAATTCAAACACCACAACAGCAAACATTTGTACAAAAAAAAATATAACATATGTGAGTAGACACCTTGACGGCGGTCTGTCGATAAAAGCGCAATGCGATACAATTACAAACGCATTGCGATTTTACGTTAATCAAATTAATCGATGGTTCAGATAAAGGAGAATATAAAAAAGTGTGTTCTTACTCTATGGTTAGAAGAGAGAGACCGCTGCTAGAGAGCGAGGAATGGTGCTGCCATCGTCCCCTCACCGCCACAAGCACTGACTACATCTACAACAGGCAAGTGGAAAATATCTCATGGTGACAACGTTCTTATCATCATCGTCATCGTCATCGTCATCAAAAAATATATTGCTTTTCTGACCGACTAGGACAATCGGCAGATAGTCTCTTCCGATTTTCGCGGCCGAAGCCTATAGACTTCGAAGCCAACAGTGCCATAGTATATTTTCGAAAAGTGTTTCGAAATAAATTTATTGATCTATAGCACTGTTAACTTATATAAATTTATTTAAAAAAAAAATCACCAAAATAAAATATGTTATACTTATTCACTAATTCATAAATGCGCATCCAATCGATTCAATCGATTGGATATGCATATACAAAAACAAACTTACATACATGACAATATGTTATGTGTGAATTATATAAAAAAAAATGTTATGAAACAAACATGTAAACATTCCACTAGTGAAGAAAACCTTTACATTGTCACCATTGTTAGAGAAGTGCGTGTACAAGTTTAGTTATTAGTTATAGTTAATAATAAGAAATGTGCAGTGTCGTGTTCTTTTTTCTTTCTTGTGCACGAAAGCATTTGAAAAGCCTCCCCAGGGGTGTCAAAGTGTCAAAATATTTTTGCTTAATTCAGGGAAATTTTTCCGTGTGTGGTAAAAGTCGTGTATTTATTTTTTTCGCGTACAAAAAAACGGAACTTACGGTCCTTTGCGTGTTCATCCTGTTCGTTCATGCAAAACAGCTTAACGTCTGAATCTAATTAAATTTTCAATTGTGCGTTTCTTTTTTGCGAAAAGTTTCTTATGTGCGAATGTCGGATTGTTCGCGTTCGAAGTGAAAGGATTAACATTTTTGTGGTTTTAGCTTTGTGGGAACGTCGATAATCGGATTAAAAGCTCGGCCTGAACTGCAGTAGCTTTTCCATGGATTTTCTTCTTTTTTTCAGAAGATTCACACGTCTTACATATTAAACAATAGTAAAAACATTGTATTTTATTATGTTTAAATAATTCATATGCTTCGAATTAAGCAATTGATTTTTTTATTCAAACGATATTTATTGAAAGTGAATTGAAATTCTTTAAATTATTGCACCGAAAATATAAATTGGAAAACAAATTTTCTAAAATTCGATGTTATTTTATTCATCGGAATACATTAAAAGAAATTTTCTCCGCATCAATAGTCATAATAAACGCCGACGTCCTTTTGTTGCAAAACGTTGGTGGTAAACGACCACCTGACAAACATAAAAATTGGCAGACCTGTCCGCGGCAATTCTTTTTTTCCAACTTATTTATTTTCTTCTCTCTCCTATTGTTGTCGAAAACGTTACAAAGAACTATGCATGTATTCTACGAACGTCTGATGTCGAATTAGTCACAGGGTGGGAAGGATTAGTGTCAGAAAAGGTTATACTTTAACATCTCCGCGAAATCATCGAGCTCCATTGTGATACTATATAATTTTTTTTTATTAATCGACTAATGTATTCGTGTTAATATACCGTTCCGAATTAAAAAAAAATCAACACACTTATATAATATATCAATTAGGATCGAATATATCCAAAATATTTTAATCGAATTCAAACCAAGTTAAATGATGATTTTTATCTAAAATCTAAACAAAAATTTACACACGATTCTTATTTGGAAAAACGAAAGGCAATTAAACACGCGCAAAAAATACTTTTGCATAACGAGCATTCGAAAAGACTAGTAGGCGATTAATTGAATTATATCCAAACACGTTATTGCGGAATTAGCATATAGGCGCAGAATGGAAATTGTTACGGCCTCCGCAGTTTTCTCACGGCGAAGAAAGCATGTCAACGCCGAAACTGTGCGATATCATTATTATAATGCCGCGTGTGGGAAGACGATTTCGGCAAACGGCCGCCGCGAGAATTTCCGCGAGCCATTTCGGTAGCCGGCGGCGGCGGCCGTTTTGTTCTCCGAAATGCCAATGCCGTTTGTCCGTTTTCGACTCAACATTTTTCTCGTTGCGCGATGGTAATTCGTATGTGTGCTGGGCCGGTCACGCATAGTCCGCCTCCCGGTGTTGAGGATTCGATACATCACGAGATTCCCATTACTTTCGACGGAGACATCGACGAGCGGGGAGTGCGAAAACCCACTAGGTGGAGAGTTTGTCGATTTTTTTCGATGTTTGTTGATTTGTTTAAATTATTTCGTGGTGGTTTTGTTTTTATTAGATGCTAAGTAATGAATTTTAATGTAATTTTTTATGATTGATGTTTATTTATTTTTTTCCGAGTGCTACTAATGATAATTATTGACGATGTATGAAGGAAATTTGGTTGAAAAAAGTTTTGGAATTTTAATGATTTTTTTAAATATACAATTGAATTAAATTTCGAATGTGTAATGGGTATATGAGCCATGAAAAATATTCAAATATATTGAAGTTCTTATATTTTAATTTTGATTTGATATTTTTTTTTAAATAGGTCTAGTATTTTTATTTTAACGAAAAAATATTAGTTATAATTAATAAAGATCATCTCAATTAATTATAATAATCTTCTAAACATTTTTCCAAAATATGAAATTTAAAAAATGCATTTGATCATAAATTTTTATCTCAACCCATTCGAATGACATTTTTTTCAAAACATACAGTAGATTTGATCAAATAAATTATTAATTCTATAAAATAATGATGGATCATATTGAAAACTTTAATATAAATCAATCTATTTTTTTGAAAATGATTCAAGTTAGCCCAGGCGCCCACTACGTTTTGTAGTCGCGGCGATCATTTAGTCGCGAAAATGGAACGCATTGTTTTAGGTTGAAGTGCGCCC
>JAOXNN020000091.1:70155-99078 GCA_028571205.2 Hydropsyche betteni | reverse complement strand
GCGCCCATATGGTATATGGGCGCACTTCAATCTAAAACAATGCGTTCCATTTTCGCGACTAAATGATCGCCTCGACTACAAATCGCAGTGGGCGCCTGGCCTTATTGTAGTTTTAGTTGCATATTATAAATGTGATCTATTTTTCTAATACAAAATTTTAGCCTCAAAACTGCCTACTTCGAAAACTTTTTAATATTTTATGATATTAAAAGAATTAATAAATAATTTATCGATCAAAATTGAATGAAATCATATAAGAAAACGTCGATTGGACATCCCTGGCACGCAAGTGAGCAGCGTGTGCGATATTTCACCGGTGTAACGGGATGGATCAAAAGCGATTGCGAAAAATGATCACGAACTCATCTCGCGTAAGGACTCAACCTCGCACATATAATACACGTATGCGAAACGGCGATGAAAATATTACTGTTTCTTTCGTACGCCGTTCAATCGATCGATCAAAATCATCGCCGTCGTTGCTTACGACCCGCACGACCTATTGTCGGGAAGCCTCTCCTCGACGATTTTCAATTTTTCGCAATTCCCAATACCGCGAATTACGTCCGAAATTTCCAGCGATTACAACAAAACCGAAAATTATCGGGGGGCCCCGAATGAACGACGGCGTCCTCGCTAAAAATCGACGCTTCAAAATAAATTCTCGAGAATTCCATAATTGATTATGCATATGCCGTTTTTTATACGTATTCTTCATTTTATTTCGCCATGCGTTGTTTTTTTTTTTACCTATCGTCCGTAGCTCGTACGTTTATTAATAATGAATAGCTTACGGGAGCGTGATGAATGTGAGACCGTATTTTGTTTATATTTATTTATTCATATTATATTATAATATCGACGTTTTTATCGGCGACGTCGGTATTGTTACAAGGTGAACTGTGGTTTTAAAATAACACTGCGTACGGTTACCATGTGGAACGCTCGAATCAATTCCGAACCATTGAATATTTGCCCAACGGGTCGCATTGAGATATCAGAAAAATTAACAATCAGGAACGCTCAAAGATCCATCATTCGGAAGCGTGTTGTTTAATTGATTTTTTACGGTGTCGAGCCATTTTCTGTTTTATGGCGATTCGTAGTTTCTGCGCCGTTAATTTAATATCGATAAAATATGCGTTTGGAAACAGAGGAAAAAAACGAATGAATGAATGACGTATGATTAACAAAATGCGCGAAATTAACATGAAAAAATAATTAAGACGTCTGAGGCGCTGCCGTGTGTTACAACGAAAATAGCATATTTATGTGTCACACCGTTCCGATACTAACTCGATATATTAACTTTCACCAGAGCCGTATGGGAAAATTGATTATTTCGTATGATATTGACCGGCATCTGTGTCGTAATTAATTGAAACTCAAGCGAGGATGTCTGCGTAAAAATCCTTGTGCAATTTGCGATTTTTTTCGCATATTTCAAATATTTCGATTGGGACGCGCGAAGCGTAGATAATCGCGAGCGTCAATTATTATTTTCATCCGATGCAATGGTTGCTCAATTCAAATTCAAATTCGTACCATTAAAATATGTCATAAGTCAAATAAATTTTTGCCGCATCGATTTTTCCAATATTACGTTTTCATTATGTATGCATCTTCGTATGTAAATACATTACGAAACTGTTTAATAATACACTATTCAAATTTTTTTTTGATGTTCGAAAAACGATGTGCTTTAATATTTTATACGAAATCGATTTATATTATAATTAGAAATAGAATTTTTACGCACAATTTAAATCAATTGAAATGTTTTATTTAAAAAAAAAAACGAAGAGAATGAACAGCAAAGGATTCAATATAAACTAAGCACTTCCGAAATTCACATAAATTCGCGTTTAACAATGGAAATTACATAAGAATCAATGTACATATAAAAAATATAAAAACGTCAAAAAAATAAAATACATATATAACAATCAAATCAAAGATATGAACTGACCTGTGCTGGCGCAGGTTGTCCTGCCGCTTAAACGTCTTTCCGCACACCTCGCACGAGTAGGTCAACTCGGGACTCTTGTGCGTGCGCTCGTGTATCATGAGGTTGTAACTCTTGGTGAAACGGCGCTGACAATACTTGCATATGAACTCGCACTTGGCGCGCATCTTCCTCCGGAAGTCCCTCGTCCGGTCCTCGTTCTCTATTTGCATTATGGCGAACATGTTGGCGGTGGGGAGGGCCCGCCCGCCGCGCTGCCTTCGCCCCTCTCGACCCCACGCGGACAAGCCTAGGAGGCTTCGACGGCTGCTGCTGCTGCTGCTGTGTGTCGCCAACAACAACCTGCAACACAATGAGTGGTCAGACGGTGGCTGCTGGCGTCTGCTCGGGCGTCGTGACGCCGCGTAACGGTAGGGGCGTCACGACGTCCGAGTTGCGCGTCGGGGCGCTTTTCCGGCCGCGGGGGAAATTCATGGTCGGTTGGAGTTTTGGATTTTCGATGATTGGTTTGGTGGTGTGTGGAGTTTTTGGTTGGTTTTGATGAATGATTAGGCCGGGCGTTCGCAGGCGTTTAGTCGCGGCGCGATTTGTAATGGAACGCATTGTTTTGGGTCGAATGGCGCTCATATGTCATATGCGCGCCTTTCGATCCAAAACGATGTGTTCCATTATTAATCGTTTGTGGGAGCTTGGCTTTAGACGGATTCGTATTGCGCAATAAGAGATAGGTGTGCAAATTTTGGATTTTTCTTATGATGATTTTGATTATTTATGAAAAAATTGTATAAAGGGATGTTTTGGTATTATTATTTTTATTTTTTTAAATAATATTGGTAAAGCATGATTGGAATGTCATTTGAATGAATTAATCATGTACAAATGTAATGAGGTTTGGAACCTTTATGATTCATCGATAATTAGAAAAAATATATATAAAATTTCGTGCAAATTAAAAATTTTAAGGTTTCTTCTATATAAATATTTGTAAATTCATTTTGATCGACACAACATTAATAAGTTATTATCCCCTATATGTAATAGCGGTTTTCTGTGTGTCTGTCCATCTGTGTATCTGTCTGTATCGATGACGATCACGACTTTTTTTTGTTTTTGTTTTTTTCGATGATGATGATATCACAAACAAATAACAAATGAACCATTTTGATTTTATTAATTAAATATTCAAATCGGGTACACATTTCGGGTTTTCACATTTTATCGTTTTCCGTTACTTAACAAAACCAAAGCCGATGTTATTAACATCGGGCCTATGTACTAGTTAAAATATAAATTGCGTTGCAAACGTGTTTGAAACTCTATCTAAAGTTAATAGACAGTAGCTGACCCTAATGACCTACTATGTAATAATATTCTATAACTCTATTTATCAGATTATATTCCGATCTTTCCAACAACTTTCAATAAAATTTTCACCATCCAAAATCACTAAAAATCGAATATTTTCACAATACAATAAACTCATTAAAAAAAAGATAATTTGCGACAATTTTACGACTTGGCAAAACACGACATATTAATTTAATCTCAAAAAAATTACAATCAGCAGCCTTTATCGCTTCGATGTCTCCGCCACGATCCTCGGCCGTTCGCGTCAAGTCGTTATCGAGCAACGAGCCATCGTCGCGCATACGTTGAAAAAGAGCCGGTCTTCCGTCAGATTAATGTAAAAGACAGACCTCCAGTCGCCGCCAACAGCCGGCAACAAAATGGAAAGTGACCGCAGTGACATTTACACCGCAACGACGCCCATAAAACCCACCATGAGACAGAGAGAAAGACACGCGGAAACCTCCCGCGAAAAACTCCGCATCTCAGCTCACATTTGACATTTTTCCGCCGGGTGACTAAAGTGTGGACCGTTCGTCATTGCGGCCGCGCCTCGTTCTCGAATGATTGTTCTCATCTGCTCGGGCATTGTCTGTGAGAACTCAGGGTCCGTTTTCGGTCGTGGTATTTAAAAACTTTCTTGACGATTCGCGTGTAAGGAAACCGCATTATAAACGGTGAACGGTGGTTAAACGAGGGAGCGGCGGTTAACTGAAAATACATCGTGTTTTGAGAGTTCACGCTAAAGGTAACTGTTACACGCGGATTCAATGAGCCAGCGTTTAAACCCGCAAAATGCGCGCGTTTTGTGTATTTTATATATTTTTTTTTAATAAATATTCAAATCGAGCGACCGTTTATAGAGTCCATTATAATTATCGTGTTATGAAATCGAATACGATCAGATAGCCTAATCTGACTTTTTTTAATATTGACGCAAATTAATTAATCGAATTACATTATGTGAATTTATTTTAAGATTTTAATGATTTTAAATTTATAATATCATCAGTTTTAATTTTGGGTCATAGAAGGGTTAGTTCGGTAACATCGCTCGCAGTGGGAACCCGACACGTGAACGTTCCAACATTAAAGCGATGAAAAAGAAAGCCGAAGTTGCGCGTGACGCGGATGACTATACAGCCATGGGATAGTCGGCATACAGACCCACCGCCCCACGACGATCATCACAATCACGACATTTCACCATTCGAAGATGACGATGATGTCGAAGCTGCAGCTGTGTAATGCTTTGTGTATGCACGAGGAAATGCCGCATTGTCCGTCCACGCATGATTTGTGGCGAAATTTACATAAGGAATCTTATCGGGGTTTTGTGGTTCGATAATTGTTTATGTGGTTTTTATCTATAGATATAAATTTTAAAATAATAAATTTTATTTCAAATACACACCTCTAAATTCTTGTGATCTTATCTATTGAACAATTATCTGAACACGTAATGTTTTTAATTGTTAAAATTAGTTTTATCTTTACACAATCAGTATTACACATTCACTATGAATTTTCAAAAATAACAATTTAAACCCACTTTATGATATTCTTGTAGTAGCAACAAACATGTGTGCAAAATCACATTTAATTTCACAATAGACACATCACGACAGATTCGCTTTCACACGAAACGAAGCTTAAGGCAGAAGTAAAAGCGTTACGAGCCATCCGATCGTCGACAATCGACTGCCTCTTTTTCGAATGTCGAATGTGTTATATGTCGGAAACGGAAGCGTAAATAAAATTTACGGACACGAGGAAACTCTGACGCTATCCACCGGTTGCGGTCGATCCAATTTTCGCGGAATTCTCGTTTGCGTTATTTGCAAAAACTACATTCAATCGGAATGTTTGACTTGCGGTCTGAATAGTTAGAAAGCGATGATCCTTTGATGGAAATCCGACGATTAGGATTTACCTTTTACGCGTTGACGTCATTGGTGTTAACATTATGTAAACTGAAGAGTTGTTAGCATATGCAACTAACATTCGAAAAATATCGTCTTTCCTCACGTTGAAAATTAAAATAACATTATTTACAATGTATAATTGTAATTTTTTATCATTAGAAACGATCTTTGTTTTAAATGTCACAATTTACATCCATATTGTTTTCCATTTTGCGCAATCGGATATTTTCCACGCTTTATTGCGGAAAATACATAGAAACACGGATTTTTCTTATTTTCTCGCTTAATCATCGTGTTGACACTGCTTCAAAGCAGTTCTAGAAACAGACCGACGTCTCACAATTTTTATCTCACATAAATATATAAAGTACAAGCTTGTGTTTGACAGCTGTAAAAGCCGTTTGACGGATCTGGCGGCGGTCGCGTTTCAAAAGCTAACTCTCTTTACGATCGACAATAAAACGATTCGGCAATGAGACGTCTTGCGTTTATTAAATTGTCATTATATTACTTACTTCTTTGTTTTGCGGGCAATTAGGCGACGTCGAATGAGCGTCGATTGAGCACCGGCGGCGCTTTCGTTTGATGTTTATCGCGATTTTATTGGATTTGCTTTGGTGCAATTGAAATTGTTACGATTTAATTAGATTTTTATAGTTGATAGAGTACGCAGTTGCGATGTTATCATGTGGATGAACATGTACATGAAAATATATGTATTATATTATAAATTTTAAAATTAGATAAATATTGTCGAATATTCAGTTGACTATTTTTTCTAAGGTTTAAGTATAGATTTTTTTAATATTTTAAAGTAAATAATAGAATAATACTTATCGTGACATATAATTATATATTTCAATAGATCTTTTATACAATATAATGTTGAGAGACATTATACACTTTGACTCAAGCAATTGTAAAAAAAAAATCAAACTACAAACATTCATAATATAAATTAAACATAATCATTAATTGACGATTTCTTTATTAAAATAGTAGATTTATATTTAAATTTTATTAAAAAAAAAAAACATAAATTATATCAGAATTGTGCAGTTAAAAATAAAAGGAAATCAACAAATTCTAAATCTATGTAGGTACATAGTGAAATGTCAAATCAACAGTTTTTTTTATGAATAGCACAATAGTATATTTAATACAAATGGGAGGTTTTAGAATCCGGGTTTCTTTTGATTAACAACATTCAATTATCGGTAGACGAAACGCGCACATGCAGAACGCGCATAATACAATAGTTTAGATTTAACTGCACAAAGGGAGACCCGTTTTATATCTATTCGAAAAATTTATACGCCTTCCATTTATATAATGGTTGATATTTTTTCGGTGTCCTTTGACGCTCTTTTCGGTAACCACCCCATGGAGACGACCCTTAACAGCGGGCGGTAACAAAGGGGCGACAATGTAGCCCTTTCACGAAAATTCAACGCCCCTTTACCGGCACATTACCGATCGAAAAACACCGCTTTTTTCATTTTAATTAATATATTTAAATTTTTACAGAGAAGATCGGATCTCACGATAGCCGATAAATATTTTTTTTAATTCTGACGAGCACGCGTCCAAGTGTGGAATTCGTAAAGGATACGTTACGTTGATTGTCGACGTCTTCACGCCTTTTAATAGTCTTAAACGCGTCCCTTTGTGGCTCAATCTTTTTAATGACGACTCCAGCCTTTATTTTCGACCGCGACGTATCAATGTACATTTCTATTATGTCCGTAAAGCAGCACCAATGAGCTGGAGATGAATGGCTCTTTAAATACCCATTGTTGTGTTTCCGAAGTATGCGATTCGGTATTTGAAGAATTCCGTTGATTCTTTTTTCTGATTCATTTATGGGATCGTAAGTATCGATGCGCGCTGATTGGTTTAATAGCTTTTTATTATGTGAAACACACATCACGCTGTTTTCTCCCCGAACGAATTATTGATGATCGTAAAGGCAGCTCTTAACAATGTAAAAGGTTCGTTTTTTCGTTGGTTGTGTTTTTTTTCGAATTTATATATTGATTCATTAATAATTTATCACTGCATAGTTTTACGAAGCTACAAGAATTTACGAATATGGTTGCGCCTTGACGGGTTTAGTATGCAATCCGCTTTACATCAATGCCGTTTTCCGCGTTTATTGCATATAACAGGAGTTTCTTCGGTTCGTCGTTTTATAATTTAAAAAATAATATTTCATTTATATATTGCACGAGTTTTTTTTGTGACAATAAAAAAAATTATGACCAGGCTCGTGCTGCACCGACGTTTCGTTTTATTTTTTCGACATCGATCGAAACGTTCCGACATTCTTTTGTTATTACTGTCATTGTGTGGAAACGTCAAAGGCGATGACAAACATAAACGGCGGCTATCCAAACACAATCCAATCATTTTATTCAAATTTGATTAGGGACACTGGAAGTGTATTCAAAGCGTTACAGATCGTCTACAAAATATATTTCTATTACCGTATCGTGAAGTCATTCTTTTTATTTTACCTTCTTTTCTCTGTCGGCATATTATTATATGGATTGTACGAGTATTAAAATACAAGCACGTTAAAATTGTTTCCTTTTACTCGGTACACATTATGCATGATGTCATTGATGGATCGTGACTTTATTTCACAGTAATGCATTTTAAATTTGATCGGATGATAAAACATGAGCGGTTCAAAATTTAAATTTCACACGAAAAATCAAAACTTATATTGGATTATTGTTCAGTGTTGCAAATGGCTCTAAAGAATGTCGCCTCGAATTAAATTGTTATCGCTTTCAGAAATCGACCTTTAACAACCATTAAATGTAATTTTAAGCCATTAATGCGTGTGTGCATGCATAATTTTCGAAAAACTCAAGTACAGTATGGTTATTATAATATTATTTTTTTTTTTACATATTTTTATGATCTATAATACTCGACGTATTAAAGTTAAACTCGAATCGAATTATTTTTCAAATTAATCAATATATTTTTCACTTTATAATATATTATTGATAAATTATGTTTCGCAAGTGCATTATGATAATAAAAAATTTAAAACGTGTACATGATTTTACAGAACGATCGTTTTGTACAATGATTAGCAATTTACGGTGCTTAACAACCGTTTCTAGTTCAGTCGAGCATACATAATTAGATTTGTCTTGTGCGATAAAGCAATTGTAACTAAATTAGTTACCGTGATAAATACCGAATGAATATTCAACGTATCAAAAAATATTTTCCAGATATAATTGCACTGCATCGTTTGAGCTTTTGAAAAAAATAATAAAAAAAATATATTTCGGTGCACTATGAAATATAGTTTCGTATCGCATCATCGCGTTCAATACGTCTTCGATTTTTTTATGAATAAGTTATCCTGTTGTAAATAGGTGACTGAGCACATTCCAGAAGTCCGTAGAAAGAATTTATCGATTATGTTTCGGGTTGCGCATCTATAAAATATGAATTAGGCGGACCAACACAATTTATGCGCATATTGAACGCAAAGAGATCCAATTGTATGGCGCTGAAAAAAATAATGACAATTATTTTATAAGATCAAAGCGCACAGCCGATAATTTCAACATTTTTTTATAGAAATTATTATAACAATCGAACAACAAATGTGAGTGCATTTCTCAGTCGCAATCGTTCCCACGAACATGGGACAAAGGACTACGATTCCCATGGAAAACCGACGGTAATTTATATAAAGATTCCCAATAATCATCATTTGCACAAGAACGTCGCCTAACAATCGAGAGCTCGGATCGATCGGATAACTGCAGGAAGCACATCCAAATTCGAAATCCCACGGGAAGTTTTCAAAATTTATAAAATAATACAAAATGAATCCAAAAAAAACCAAAGCGATTAAGATTTTAATTTTAATTTCTTTCGATGGATTTAATCACATTGTCTTAATCTGATATACAAAAATACCCTTTGAAATAATTTAAGAATAGTAACAGTTCAAAAATTTTAATCTGAAGATTCTCTTAAGTAAATTTAAAGGGAATTGGAAAATTTTTCAAATCAAATTCTTTCTTTATAATAACAATACGTCCAAGAAAGCCAAAAGTTATGTAACCAATTTCAAATTACAAAATCTCTATACGGAAGCTTATAAAGCATAATTTCCAAATTGAACTCTACCATTTCGAATCCATAACAGACATCAAAACGCATTCAGATCCCACGGGAAAAATGAAAATCAGAAAGAGGCTGTCGAAAAAAGGAATTGGGCGCCGATCTCCCGATCTGGAAAGGCGCTCGGAGTGGACGCGCGGTGAGGTCGTCTTTCGCCTTTGATAGATGGCAATTTCGCTGAGAGGAGGCCCTCTCTCCCCGACCGGCGTAGGATGGTGATGGTGTCCGTCCATGGTGCATGGGAACCGAGCTGGTGCCCCAGGCTGCAGCCGCTGCCCATACATCACGGCCCACGGTGGGAACCGGCCCCTCCCGATGTCTATCTATCGCTATAAACTGCGCCTAAATGCTTACACATTTTCATGCATGGGTATTCATGACGTGTCACAAAACAATATTTTCATATTACAATTCAATCCGAAAATATGTTTGTAATCGCTGATTTTTCTATGGTAGTTCATCAAATCCAATCACGATACGATAAAACATCGATCCTTTATATATAATAGCGGATTTCTGTGTGTTCGTCTGTGTATCTGTGTCGATGCCGCTCGCGACTATTTTTTTACGTCTATAAAATTATTCTTCGTGCGTATATGGTCTTTATACGTATACACTTAACGTTTATAATATCATGCTATGAAAGCGTCTCTATTGACTTATGCAATACGTCGATTATTACGCAGTGGAAAAAATATTTGAATCCCCTATACATCTATATAATCTGAGGCTCTCGACTTATCGTTCCAATTTAGTCTGTATGCCGTTCAAATACAACGGCTATAATCGCTACACGAGAAGGGCTATAAAGCGAGCTCCGAATTTAGTCTTTATGGTCATTATAATAACGGCTATAATCTTATCGTCTATAATATGATGCTTATTGCCTACTAACTACTAGCTTTGCCTATATAACGTCTGGTGACAATAACAAATGAACTATTGTGATTTTATTAATTAAATATTAAATATTCAAATCGGGAACACATTTCGGGTTCACACGATCGGGTTTTTACATTTTATCGTTTTCTGTTTCTTAACAAAACCACAGCCGATGTTATTAAAATCGGGCCTATATACTAGTATGATATAATCAAAAATGCTACTATAAGAGTTGATATAATAACGTTTTCCATTTGTATAGGAGCGATTGTGCTTCGTTGTGCAATTGGATTTGTAAAATGTGTTGATCGTATGAAATAAAATGGCGACCGCGTTGAACAGAAGCGAACGGGTTGATGCGTGGGCTTAATAATCCCACGCTACCCACGAGACAGACATGAGAGGCATCTCGCTACTGGCTTACGCGGCAACCAATCAAAACGCCTGATACTCATATGTATAAGAAGGCTTCTTTATTACGCGCTCTCATTGGCTCGAATATATAATAAGCGCGAGTTGAGATTCATTAATTTTTTCGATACATGATCTGAAATTTTTGCTTTTGATGTTTTTAAAAGGAAAATTTTATTATTTTATGGTGGTTGTGTATGTTGGTGATTTGATATTATATTTTTCATAATATTGAATCAGATTAATTAAAATTTATTATTAAATTAATAAATGATACCATCTGATATGATTTTGTGTCTTGAGATCATTTGGTAAAATAAAATTTTAAATATTCAAAGATTTACCTTCTTTTTTATCAATACAAAAGAAAAACACACTTTTCCTCATTGCAAAAAGGGAAAATCCCCAATCCAACAATATATATTATATCTAATCATCGATCATTCTACTATCATAACACATTTGCGACACACAATTTATCAATGATAATTATAGCATAATGTACATCCCGGGTCCACCATTATACACGTCCGCGTTAAAATACGACAATATTGTGCAATAAATCGTCCGATTCGTCGATGAACCCGTTTCAGATACGTGCCCTCGGTAATTGAGCGGCACGCGAATAAATTTCACGGCGAGTCTCCGGCATGCGTTATTGCAATGCATGCGCGGTAATTAGCAAACACTTGCGCAAATTGCGACCGAACCTGTTCGCCGAGTGCGATTCGCACTCTGCGATCGCTCATTATCGCGTTGCAATAATCCCCTGCGCGAATTTCGAGGCTCAAACTCGAGGCGAGCTCGTCATAGTGTGTTCGGGTCCTGTTAACACGTTGAGGCCAGCTTTCGGTAGTTGTGTTGCGACGGCCGGCAGCCGAAACACGGGTCGTTGCACACGTGCATAAATCGTCGACTGGGATACGGTGCGTCTTCACGTGGGCAACTCGCAACAAATTCGTGGTTCCTTTTTAGAAAGGTATGTATGATAGAAGCGTGGGCGATCGAACGGTGAATGGAAAATTTTCGGTGCGCGTCTCCGTTTCGTGTTTTAAGTTTTTGCCTTATCGCGTGTCTTTTATTTTATTCGATAATTTCAATATAATATACTTATAATAAATTAATTTATAATTAAATAATACGATCGGTGCGTAATGATTTTGTCGAAAATGTGAGAGTAAACACGCACACATGTGTTTTATCTACGTAAAAAAAAACACTCTTAGTTTTATAAATATTACTGCGTTTTTTTGTCGTTTCGTAACACATATTTACGACCGAAAATTAGTATGCTAGATATCCATAAAGACAGTACGTGTTCGTGCGGTTTCGAACCGGAGTCTATTTACCGGCGCGGGCGTGTCCCCGTTCTTTCTACTACGATCGTGATACACACACTTTTATACGCGGATGTATATATGAGAGAAGACGAGCGTGTATTTTATTCTTATTTCGTTTTTTTCCGTTCGTGTTTCATATTTGGCCGGCACGAAAGCGAGAAAGCGCTACTGTTTAACATTCGACGCGGCAAGAGTAAAAAAAAAACGATCGCTGTGGGCGGCGCGTAAAACCGGTGGGCCAAAGTGGCTTTATTCTTTTATTTTTTATCTCGGTTCACGTCAATGTGTACATAAATATTCTAATATGGAGATAAAACTTTTATTCAAATAAAAATTGTACGTGAAAATTTCAATGCATATTGATGGAAATACTTGAACGCATGGTTAGACACGAAACCCTATTATGAAATTTTCTTCGCGATGAAAAAATATTTGAATGCTAGATTAGATATGAAAGCCAATTGTGCAAGATATTTTTTAATGAAAAATTCTTCATATTAAAAGTTAACATTGTTAATTTTTATAAATATTATCAATTTCGATTATAAACATACTTTAATAATGATTCCTCATGAATTTGCAATGTCATACTTTGTACAATTCTCAACTGTTATTGCACATAAAATTACAAAGTAAATAGCAGCATAAAATATAAATTTATAATCAATTTAAGTCTCACAAGTCAATAAAAATGTATCCGATCTCTTCAGTAATATAGAAAAGATGCAGGTTTATCTCTTTCACTCGTGCGTTTCCCAAAGGCATAATCCGGCACGCGCGCGTATCACAGGTAGTCGAGCTCGTTAACAAACAACACAGTGGCGCACTTGAGGATGCGCTCGAAATAATCGTTTCTAATTTATAAAATCGCCAGCGAGTTTTCCGACTAATTGTGATATAATATGTGGAAACCGTAACTGACCTTATTGTGAATGCAACACGTGTTCTTTTTTATTCGTTTTCGAGCCGAAAAAAATGAAGACATCACCGTACGTTCTCACGAACGAGCGAGCTTTGTGAACTAGCTTCGTTGTGGCGCGTATTCCATTAACACGAAACTGTTGCGAACGTCAATTTTGACTAACAATACGTTTATTCTCCATCGTCGGCACTGATAGATGGGCCGTACTCACCATAAAAGACATAATGAAGAAAAAATAATAAAAGCCACAGTATGTGACGCGTACACGCAAATGCGATCCGTTAAACGTGCTCCTTTAAAAAAGTTTTGTGTGTTTGATTTTGGCATTGCAGACACTTTTATGTTTGAATATTGTGAGAAAACTGTTTGAGTTTCAAAGCCTAGAATGATGTTGTCCGGTTATTTTTTTGATATTGATAATTTGAGTGTGACTCAATTGAGTTTTTTGTTTGTGGGAACGGTTCGATGTAAGGTAAGGCACGGGAAAAATGTTAAATATTTTATTGCTGTGTGTGAGGTTTGACGGATCTTTTGAGCAACCTATCAGTTTCTCACATAGACGAAGTGGGTGATTATGAGATTCCAAAAGAAAAAAAGAACACCGTGACCGTAGGGCAAATTACTTCCACACAAAGTGAGGTAGAGAGCAATACGGGAAAATGTTTACCTATATGTGTATCCCAGACCCAAGCTAACAGAGGCCATATATTATACGATTATGGAGATCTTTTTGTCTGTGTTTCTTTTTTTCCCACTCGTCCGTTTCAATGTTTACTTCTTTTGATTTTTTTTCAACGCTGGCCACGCACTGTGGGAACATTCGGGTTTCATTGAAGGGCACACAACGACAATAAGAACAACGGCAACAACATCAACAACAACAAGACACAACAAGAGAGACACTGCCCATCGAGGACACACACGTCGCTATTGATCTGTTAATTATTACCGACAACCAAAGCGCGCGCTCTTTCGGCAACAATGGCCACCTTTGTCTTTGATCGCTCGTGTCCGAGTCGTCGAAAATCGCACACGCGTCTCGAATCGCGTTGTCACTTTTATGGACCTCCTCTGTATCGAACAATGGCCACGACAATGAGCCGATGATTTCATCTCGATTTTCGTCCGATCGTCGGAGACGAGCCAAGGTTCCTTCGCAACGGAGACGAACAAAACGTGGGCGGAAAAAGATAACTTCCAATGTCGTACGCGGTGTAAAACAGCTGGATTATATTGTTTTTTTTTTTTTTTGTTATTTAAATATCAATGATGACATTAAAAACTATCCACTCCACTCCATATTGGACCGTTTTTTTAATTTCGATCAATTTTTATAAAGTGAACGATTAATATTAGATTTTATTCGATTAATATCTCATCATTAATTTTATTAAAATTTATAGTTGAATAATTTTTAATATAATTTTACAACTGTTAAACTGAATTATTTAAAAAAAATCTTCTACACATCTTTTTATTTCAAAATTTAATATGAACATCCCAATAAATTATATATAAATTGACGGAATCTAAACCACATATAATCAAAACCAATATGCATATGATGATACCTACTTGACGACCAAAATAACACCTTTTTGTCTAGAAACTGCACCCAAAGATGAAACAAAAAAAAAAATACAAAACTAGACAAATCTTTGGATATTATTATATTTACCATACTAACGCCGACCATCTAAAGTTTATCTAAAACAAACCCCGCATTTCCGGAGCGCTCTTTTTGTCGTCCCGTACAAACACCTAGGAAAACTCTCGAATGTGTCACGTCACATTATATTATAACCATCGCGATACCTTTCAATTTACCCAAACTTATCTCGGACTCGAAATATCACAGATAAGCAAAGAGCGAAGAAAAACCCCTTCGGAAAATAAGATAAGAGCGCGATCGTTTCCAGTGTGGCCTCTCTAAATTGAAAGGATTCAAACATCGAGAGATAACTTCTTTGTTTTCGATTTTTCGCCCGTTCTAGTGGCAAACACGCAATAAATATAAATCCACTCGTTTATGTGGATGCGCAAAAAGTGATATTCGTTTTATGCCGGCGATGCATTTTATGCATTTCGCAACTGTTCGCGAAGTCTTTAAAGTCAGTTCACGAAATGTACAACTGTCGTAAAATGAGACGTTTCAACATCGGAATCGACCCGTCGTCGATTCATACAAAGTAGTCGCGTGCCGCTGTCGGGTATTGTTTATATAAACATTTCATTATTTCGAAACGTGTTTAAAAATCGCTTTAAAACACGATCGTATTGCACGGCGTCCGACCCACATCCTCGTACGGGCAAAAGTCATTACGCGCAAGTCGTTTTCGCATATTCTAATTTAAATGGCGATTACGCGGCCATTTTACGATTGCGACCGGGACACTTTAGCACTTTTCGCGGTTTGCGGACCGCGAAAGCTTTCTCGTGTCGTCTCCGTGCTTTTATCGCCGTTTTTCCCACGGTGGCTTTGTGCTTTCTGCCCCGCAGATTTATCGGTCGTTAATTCGTCGGAGGAGCTTTTTCCAAAGGCCAGTGGCTTTTCCAGTGGCGGCAGGTGACAAAGTGTCTGCCTCGACGTATAATATGCTAATTGCTTCTAGAAGACCGGTCGTATTGCATTATGCATGCTCGATTTGAGTTCGAGGTCAAAATTCGGCACTAATAATGATACGACTTGATTTTTACTATTGTTTTTTTATATTAATTCATTATCGTACAACATTGGTTTGATAATTTTGAGATATTTTAATTAAAAAAACAAAATTTAATAAGGAAAATCAATTTAATTATAATCTTCATATTTTTAAAGTTACCTGAATCGATGACTTCATATGATTACCTTTTTAATAAATACATATTCTTTAGTTAATATACGAAAACTTAATTGATATAATCATCATTTATCATGAGAATTATATTATTTTATTTAAAAAAAATTACATCATTTTTTTCATCGAATGCGTCAACCCACGTGCTTTTATATACTTTCAACGAAATGCGTCATCTCCGCGCCGTTTCATTCGAATCACATTAAAGTTGGCGATATCGAATTTTTACAGCCTGAGAAAGCCCTTAAGTGAAATATATAAAGATTTTATTGTCGACAAAGGGGACGAAATAAATTTCCGACGACGAAAGGACCGAGGAAAAAATAATACAATGCGCGGCTCGCTTTTTCGCGGTTTGTCCCCTTTGTGGGCGCTTTTGACGTGGCGAAAATAAAAAAGCAACATGCGACAATAAAAAAAAAGACAACAAAGACACGCGAAAATGAAGAACGAGGAGGACCTTAGCGCCGCACCACTCGATACTCATAAAAGGTGAATTATGGCGGGAAAAAAACGGGCGCCCCTTTTCGATCTCGGAGACTTTTCATCGACCCTTTTATTATTTTTCGTTCATTGTATTTGTGCGTGCTGCTCTTCTTTTTCTTGTAGATGTTCTGTCGGCGAAGTTATGGTCGTCGACGACGATATTATTGATTTAAAATTACACGCGATTTGCATTCATCGATTCGTGTAGTCGCATAATATACGATATGAGTCTCTGTCAAATGACATTCGAGATACATCGGAATCGCTTTTCGTTAAATTAAAGCCGTTTTTCATATTGTTGAAATGTATTCGGTCTTGTTTTCGTGAAATATCGCGTTCGTTATTTTATATACGATTTTTTTTTTAAATAAAATTTATACATTAATTCCAATGAAATTGAACCGATTATTTACATAATATTAAATATTATTCTTTATGATTCTTATTTTATCTAAAAAGATAAAGTAATAATCATATTATTTAATACGTTTCGTACGATTTGAACAGTTATATTATAATTAAATATCAAACGCATTTTAAAAAATTGTTCAAAAATATAGGTAGATTTATTATAACATAATTTGATTCAAATAAACAAATATAAATATTAACGATTTAAGTAATTTTATTATATCGAGAGCGATGAAAAATATATAAAAGAAAATCTGTAATTATTATATAATATAACAATTAAAAAATCATAAAATATAATATCATACTATAGTTTTTCTACTCATATATATTTTATTCACAGATATCGTACATATATTTTTTTCAAATCAATATTTTCCGACGAAACAGTACCGAACGAAACATTCACCGGATCTAATAATCGAAAATCTCGGCGGAGTTCACCGAGAAAAACCCCAGAAACCACCAAAACATCGAAACACAAAGAAAACACCCATCGAATTGCACAACAACACCGGCGAGCGCGCTCTCTCGACCCGACACACGAAACGCGAAACTCGCAATAAATCCGAGCCGGACTCGCGTCAAAAAACAAACACGACCGACGACAAAAAACCCATCGGATCGGACCGACGAAAAAAATACGACTCACCTCGTCGGCGACTCGGCCGCGTCCTCTTGGCGAGCTAGAGCGTCGGAAAGTGGCGAGTTTCCCGGCGCGGCTACCGGCGATTGGCGCGCAGGCTTCCGCGGTTACGCGAGACCGCTTCCAACCGAGACGAGACTTGGCTCGAGACGAGACTGAGAGCAGCCTTCGGGGAGGACTCTGCGTCGAGCGGTGGCCCAACCGAGAATAAACTCTCGAGTGCTGCCGTTGGTCTCTTCTGGTAGTGGTAGCTGGCGAGCTTCCATCCGCTCCCTGCCTACTCTTCAACTTCTGAAGCTCTATATGAGATCACCTAGGTCTCGAACGGCTCCCACGATTCGCACGAGGACGTCTCTCAAACATACGCATCCCTTTCGTACCCGTTGTTGTTAAATGTTGAAGAAAAGAAGCGCACGATTCACTTCGAATCGGGATGCTTCGGAAAAAATCGCATTTTTACGCCGCTGTATACATCCATTCTACTCTTACACATTTAAATTTTGTATATTGAAAGAAGATGGATGTATTTTGAGTATACGTATGCATTCGAGACGGATTTAGCTTCTTCTTCTGCTAGGATGCTGTGTGTGTGCGATTTTATAATGTTGTGTGGGTGCGGGGGAGATGACACGCAGTTATACACAATCGCGGTTCGCGCACTCGTATTTTCGATTTTTTTCGCACGATGATGAATATTTGATTTTGTGGCGTTGTTTTGTGTCGGTTCGAGTTGAGGTCGGTTCGTTTTCGGTGTGGAAAATCTGTTGAAATGCGTGGAAATTCGATTTGGCGCGCGGCGATGGCGGCTACCGTGTTACGCCGCTGTAGAAATTCGGAAAATTCACCGATTTTCATCGGTTTTAATTTATTTATTGTACGTTTCTGTTTATAAATATAATATTCGAATGAAAATAATTATAAAATAATAATTCAAAAATAATATTCTTAACAAATTTTCTTTTTATAAATATTCAACGATATTATAGTGTTTTTAATGTGTCGATAGTATTATTGTTTTTTTATTAATTAAAATATTAAAATTTGACAATGTATGAACGAAAAATTAAAATAAAATATAAGTATTAAGTATATTATATTATGAAAAGTATTTGATTTTATAATAGTTTCATGTAAGGGCATAGTTTTTTTTATAAGAAAATTATTATAAATTATTTTCATACAAAATACGATAATTTCAATAATTAAAAAAGCACCATTTTAATTGTTACGATTTTTGTTTACGATATGCTAATTTCATTGGCCGGTGGCTCGTCGTTAAAAAACACGAGCCGATAAAATTGTCGGGGTCGCTCGCGTAACTCGGCGGCTACATATCCTCGTCCCTCTCCAACCTCGTCCATCATCAACCGCACACGAGCGAGACGAACGACAACTCGTCTTCTTCTTCTTCTTCACGAAAGTAAAAAAAGTCGTCGGGCGCGAGAGAGCGCCGCTCGAAATTCCGTTAATGTGGCGCGTAACTCCACGGCATTTTCCGTCTCTTTCTCGCGTCCGCATTGAAATCTGTGTGTTGGAGCAGGACGGAGGTCGAAGATCCGACGTATCGATGCCCACCTATTTGGAATTCGGTTAACGGCAGGTACGCGCGCGCTCGCGTAACTCGGAGGCAGTGTTGCGTCCCGCTCTGGCGGTCGGTCGTGGTGCGAGTGGGAGAGGGATGCGAGAGATAGTTATTTGAAAAAATGAGTTTCGCGTGCGCTTCGCAAGAGCGGTTAATTCGAAATGTTTTAATGCGGATGTTTATTGTTGAGGATTTGTCGAGTGGATATGTTTTGGTTGGAAATAATTTAATGGGGAAATAGTTTAACATGATTACGCTTAACATGAAAACATGGATTGTAACAAGTGATAATATGAAAAATACTATGAAATTTTTCGATACGAGAAAATATTTAGTTCGCTTCAGTTTCGTGTCAAATGTGTTTCAGTGATTCGTTTGATTTTTCATTGAACATATTTGGTTCATTATTTAATAATTGTTTGTTAAGTCACATGTTTATAAAATGGAAGATAATATATTTTGTCTTATCGAAAAAAAATTACTATTAAGATATTAGTTTCTCGCAAAAATGTAATTTTATCGATTTTCTTTTTATTTTTTTATTTTTCTCTAATAAGCTCATGGTTTATTATAAAAAAATTATAGTAGAAAACGTTCAATATAATGAAGTGACTGAAATATTTTTTTCGTGTTAAAAGAATTTTATGTTAAATGTCATAGTATACGCACATAGTTACGTTGAGCGTTTTCGTGTTAAACGATTTCCATTGAATATATTTATTGATATATTTAATTTCTCATGATACGAAAAAGATATATCGATAAAATGATAAACATACACATTTATTTTTTTTTTTGTAGTGCAATATTTAATCATTTTAAAACAAATTTATTTTCAACATATAAAGTTAAACATCGATCGAGTGTTTTGACACAAATATTTAAAAAATTCAAAAAGTGAAATTTGATCTTTGAAGGATTCATATAATATTCAATGAATTATTTTTTCGAACAAAAGTATTTACATAGAAATGTATTTAGAAATACATTCTAAAAAAACACAACAAAATTTTTGCATAAATCCAACCGTATTATACAATCCGAAAATTTAAGAATCGTAACGTATTATGAAGTCATAATACATTATACACATAATAATATTTCATTAACATAAATGTAAATTTTCCACTTTCATCGAATAAACGAACGAAAAACCTAATCGTCTTTCGATAACCCGACAGTCGTCCAAATAGAAAGCCGCATCGGCGTTCCCGTCATAAATTTCGGTACAGCCGTTAAAATAACACACATACACACAAAATACCCACACAGCGACGTGTATAAAACATTTTTGCGTTATAAAATCGTAAATAAACCGCGAAATATGCATATCTCGTGTTCTCGCTGGGAGAAATTCGCGCATAAATCTCCGCATAATATCGGCACCGTTTTTAATGCGTCTCATAGACAATTCGTGTACATAATATATATTAACACAATAATATTTATACGCGTTATATTAAAACATATTCGAAGAACACGGCTCGTCCATAAATTTTTATGTACCATAAATATTATTACGAATATGTTAACGATGCTTTATGCTTATCTTTTTCAGCACTAAATGCCTTCGTTTTATTATTTGACTATTAAAAACAGCACTTGAACGTTCGTCGATAATAATAGTTATTTTTTAAAGTTATTTGGATAATTTAAATATAGAAACAAAGTCAATAAAGTTGAAAGGAAAAAAAAACAAGAATCGATGCTTTGTTTTATAAATTTATTGTGTTGCCTACGCTTCGGGTCTCGGCAATTCTTCCACGTAATAAAGTCACACATTGACTTCTCAAACAATACGCTCGATAAATTCCGTCTGGTTGTGTGAAAAAATCGAGATATGGAGGCATGAATGAACCACCGGAAGCAGGGTACGTTTGAACGCTAAAGTAAATACGAGTTGCAATTTGTCGCGAATATTTTATAGCTTGAAGTAAAATTTTCTCAGCGTTTGTTCGGCATCAATGCAAAACGAAACGTGCCGAAATGTTGAATTTCTCTGAAAACAATCGACGCGTTGCAGTCTGAAGTTCAAAAGTCGCACAGCAAATGCGTGAGAAAGTGTTTTTCGTTATCGCAAATTTCTTTACATGTTGATTCATGAAATCTTTTGCTTTTGCATATTTAAAAACAGAATCGAATAATTTTCATTGATCACCAAATATTATATTATAAATTTGACTTGAAGGTTATTTATAATATGCGCAAAATTTCAAAAAAAATTTGTATTATAATTGCAAAATTTCCAATATATAATAAAAATAAAGTATCTATACAAATATTCAATTTAAAATTCAATTTGAAACGTCAAATAAGGCTAAACGTAAATAAAATAAAAACATAATGGAAAAATCTGATGATGCATAATCGCTAATATTTCCCAAATACAAAATATTGAGTCAATTGTAATTCATTAAAAATACATATTCATAAAAAATCGAGTAAAAGAAGCATCCATTCAATTTTCGGTCTTCTGTTCGTATCCTTTTTCGAGAATATAATTATTATTTTATTCAACGCTTCAATGAAATGATGACATCAAAACAGACATGTCAATTTCGATTTTGACATAATCTCCAGCAATTACAATGAAGACGATTATAAATAAATTTGATGTTTAATTATATTTATTAAAAAAATGAGTGGGCGACGCCGCGGACGCCCAGAGAGCCTCTTCGCAAACTTTTCCACTCGAAACCGCCAAAATTGTATAGTGAAAACTCAACGATCAATGCTTATCACTAATTTCAATAAATTGCTTGTTTGTTTTGACTTTTTTCTGATGATTTTCAATATTTGTGGGCGTTTCTGAAATGCCCACTCGACTACCACATCTCATGCACCCTTATTACGTTGTAATTGAATACTTTGCATTTTTTTTTTGTAATAATTTGAATTTAAATTTTTAATGTTAACTATAAAATATTTAATTTAACATATGTATAATATGTTGTAATTTCAAAATAATCTCATTATATGTTAAAATTATTTAGTTGAATTTATATTTAAAAAAAATGTTGTATTTTTTTGTACAACGAAATATTTTTAATAAAAGGTGTTGGCGATGAGCATATTGCACCTAGTTGATTTACAGCCGGGAACGTTTTAATGTATTCGACACTACCATTTAACCTTGGACAACGAAGGCAATGAATCTGTCGAAACATCGACCAATAAATTTCGCAGAAATTACAATAATTTGCCAAAACAATAAGAGGACGGACGACACAGAGACCCGTCCCCGTTAAAACGCCCACCACCCCCCCAATAAAACACGAATACAAATAAATATTCTTCTACGAAACCGTCTATCCGTTTATCGTTTTATGTTTCGAATGCGGTCAGGATTGAGCCATAAACGCGATTTAGGGCCGTTTCGGCTAAGACCGCATCATTGCGGTCGTCGTCGTGTGAAAATTCGAGAGATTTTCATTTCGAGGGTCGGCTTTCTCTGCGATATTGCGTCTTGCAATTTAGCGAAGGTTGAATTATTATGCATTTCATATATCGGTCCCGGTCGCTAATGATAGGGGCTCGAATCGGTTTCGTATCGTGCATAAAACGCAGGCAAATTCCGCTTACAATGTATATGCATTCGAATGCGTTCCGAGCTTGTGTTGTTGTATTGAAATGCGACTTTTCAGCGATTTGACGTGTGCATATTTAGCGTGCGAGGATGAATATATGGAAAACTTGTCAGTTTCGATTTACAATTTATAGCCTGTTAGGTTTGCCGATTTTAGCTTGTTGCATTCGTGCAAATGTGCTCATGAGCAATTTGTATGTCAATTCGAAAAGTGACAACTTCTTTTTCGAATAACATCAATTTGTAAAATCATAGGTGTAATAATTCCTACGCTCATTTTTATATAGTATTAAGGTATTTTTATTAAGCGGATTTCGAAACGATTTCTAAAACGTTGATTCAATAAAAATATATTATGATTTAATCGATTAGAAATAAACATATGTCATCATTATAAGAAATATTATTCAACATTATCATAAAATTCATTTGTTATTATAAATTAAGATTTCATTATTCTTTATATAGAAATTTTAAGAAATTAGAATTTAATGAAAGGTGAAGCACGAAAAATTTTACGCTTTCGAAAACGTCGATTCGATGAAAATATATTGTGGTTAATCGATTCGAAAATTGTACAATATTTTCCTAAAATTATATTTTTTATTTTATTATTATTATTATCATAAATTTAAATTTCATTCGCATTATTTTTATATGGAAATTTTAAGACATTAGACTTTAACGAAAAGTGAGACACGAAACCCGATGCATCGAATTTTTCGAAAGTGCATCCTCGACAGATCATTTCTGGCGAGAAATTCAAAACGAATGGTAGAAACTTTTCCCAAAGACAATGGACGCGATTCGGCGACGCCGCGGTTTCTCCTCCGACAAAGAGATGGAAAAAAGTGCATTTTCTTTGTTGTGTGCGCGACTAGCGAAGCGAATGCATGTATCGATTTCTGCATCGTAAACCGCACAAAAGGAGCTCTCCTGCGACCCAAGCTGCATTGTGCAAGCGAATGTATAATGTGTGTGTATGCATGCACATGCTCATATGCTAACCAACATATGATATGAATATATTCATGCATGCGAAACGTTTCGAGTTATAAAAATTGCGGCCTTTCTCTTCAACGGCGGTTGCTTTTCGATATTGCGTTCATAAGAAAAATTGTGTCGATTTTTTAAAAATAATTAACATTTTTTATATAATAATGTATATTCTGTTTACAATTTTGTAACTGGTCGTATTGTGATTTTGAAACAAAATGAGCAGCGCATGAAAAACCATCAACGTCCCGAACTCCCTTTGCAAATCTTCGTTTTTACGAGTTAATTATTTTATTACGAAGCGATTGATACTTAACAACTTATATTACGCAGTAAAAACACTATGTTATAATACTAGTTCGAGTAAATTTATACGTACATAAAATAATCAAATGCGACGACAACGTCGAAACGACATCGTTAAAACCGTGTCGTACCGCTAAAGCTAAATTGTCGACGATGTTACTTCAACCGCAAGCGAACTTGTGTCTTTCGTTTTGCGCATATTGTAAATATGTTTTAGTGTGCATAAAGCCTTATCATTAATTAGTATAATTATGGTTATTATTTTGAACGGACACAACACGGGTAGTTGTCGGGCGAGTGACTTTGAAATCCCTCCATATTAAAATTAGCTTTTCGAATGCGTATTCATTTTCATTCGAAAATTTTACTGTTGATAACATTATATTTACATTTTATGCTTTTATTTATATTTTAAGATTCTATATTATTCTATTCTATATTAAATATTATCTATTTGGCATCACAATCAAATTCCTATCTAAAAATTCATATCTATCGAAAATTCATCCGAAAAATCATCGAGTCTCAACATCCACCACCTGAACTCCCGCCGCGGTCGCACTGAAAACAATCCGAAAAAAGGTCGACGATGAAAGAGGACCGATGAAAAAATTCAATGGCAACACACTCAGATGGAAGGAGGGCCCCATTTCCCGTCGTACCAGTCTGCGGTATTCGTCGCGTAACTGATCAGCCAAATGTTTCAATCGCGCCACCCAAGAGACCCGGCTGGGTCCACTCTCAAAACAACACCGACGAACCATTCGACGTCTCTGTCTCGTTCTCGGTCTCGTGTCTTAGGTCTCGACCGCTCTGGGCTGATGGTGATGATGCTGTATGGGTTCTGGATGCGAGAGGGGTGTGAGTTGCGAAGTCTGTGCGTGGAAATGGGGGGAAATTCAGCGGTTTCGTTGAATTTTTGATGAATTCAATATTAATGATGCTTAAGGTTTAATAATAAGAATTTTATGTTTCGAGTGTAAAACATAGTATTTTTGCATCTTAGAACTCATATTGTATTTATATGTAGCGTAGCTGATGTCGGGAAAACGGGTGGAAACTCAACAGTTTTGTTTAATTTTTATTGGAATGCATATTGAAAATGATGCCTTTATGGATTTTTGGTACAATAAGGAAATTAAAATCGTTTTTAAAAAATACAATGCTAGACTAATGTTGTATGTTGATTTATCGATTTTTAAGTAAATTTGTTCTAAAGTAGAGTCGTCTTAAAATAATAGTAGAAATGTAATTATTTTCAGATTTTTTACATGTCTGTTTTGTATAAAATCTTTGTAAATAATGGAAATTCAATGTCATAAAATATCGTTTAATATTCATTATTTCTCGTATATTCATATACAAATATATTTTTAAATAACATCGTCAACATCAAAATTATTTTCACACCAGCAGAATACACCAAATAATCTTATTGAAATTGAAAAAATTATTTTATTATCAATTTATTTATTTCTAAGGAATAGAAAAAATATGTAAGCAATAAATTTATTTACACCTACGTGAAAACGAACCACCCTATCTTTCGAAGATACAATTGTTATCCATTGAAGAAGCGCTAAAAGAATATTATCTACATTCGACAAAGGTTGAATTTGTTCCGTGTCTAGAGTAAAAGCACATTCGAAAAAATGCATTTTTTCCCAACAGGCGATTTTCCAATACTTACCATTCGTTTGCGAAAAGCAAACACCGCTTCGGCGCCAGCCGCCTATGATCTTTCGACACCTCGTCGAGCCGCAAACAGACAAAACGGGAAGTTTAATATTTGTCCACATAGATACCTCTAAGCTTTTTGTGTTTTTCTCACGTCGTGTCAATTTCCGGATGAATATTTATGAAGCGGGTAAGGAAAATTCCCGACAAACGCCCAAAGAGATATACTTCACTCGGATGACTTCATCCGGTGCACTCATCACTCACCAATTATAGACAACCGATTTTTTTTATCATTCAAACATTCTAAAACCTTCTTATCTTCGACTGCTCAATGGCTATAGATGGACACAATGAGACGGTGATGCTTTACACATGAAAAAAAAAACAGTTTAGTTAGAACAAAAACGTGTGAAGTTTCTATATACAATATGAATTTATGAAATAAAATTATGTAAGTTCTTTTAGGTTCCGTTGATTCTTCAAGAATTGGGTCATATACTCATGTGTGCGCTTTAACTTTTCGCAATCTATTGTTCTCATTGTTAAATTTAACTGCCGTTTTAACTGCTTTTCGACTCCAAACTCGACTCGAACTACTTTAAAGTCATTATACGCTTTAATATAATACGCACGTGCGCACATATTAAAGCCACATTCATACAAATATAAGCGACCATAATGTACTATAGTTCGAGTCACGAAATATGTTAAACGAAAAAAGCCGCGCAAAATTTTCACGGTGTACGTTTTGTGTACGTATATAGGGCGATATTTCATCTGAACGGAACATAAATTGATTTCAAATTCTGACAAGATATTACACAAAAGGTTACATGTTCATAAGCGGACGAGCAAATACAAATTCAAAATAAAAACATATTTTCCCATATAATGCGCACGTACATTCGCCCACATTCTATATTTAATATTTTGCACAACGAATCCGTTTATATAATGAACCGTGGAAAATTCTCGATTAAAAATGCAATAAAAATACAACATATTAAAATGTACGACATACGAAAAGACATGTTCATCATTCGCATGATTGATGTCCCGGTGGAGATTTTGTGGCCATTTTTCGTCGTTTATAAATAATATAAACATAATATGAAACGGTGCACAAAATAATAGCGCACATTTCATAAATCACCCGTAATGGGACCGACACGATATGTTTATTAGTCGGATGCCGAAAAAAGATGGTCGTAATGACGAAAAAACGAGACGATTACAAAACGCGCGCGAAACGCTTTTTCATGTCGGCGGCGTCTCTTGTTGGTTTTCGAATAATTGTGCAATTTTCTCGCGAGGAAATGTATCTTTTTTTAATGACGAAATTTAAAAAACGACTGTTTTTTAAATACGACCGTGTATTTTTGATGTTTGCGTTGTGCATTCTGAATTTTCATTATGAAATATAATATTATTTTATATGTACGTTTGGTGTATTATAAAAAAATATAATTGTTGACAAATCATATTCAAAAATATTTATTTTATTTATAATCAACATACAGCTTTTACGCTGAAAATTTATTCTTTTATAAATCAAATTCAACTATCGGAAAATAAACCTAATATTAATAAGACCGTTGTCATAATCAATGAAATAAAATTTGTTCTTCGATTTGACTTTGATAATCTCAGTTGGTGATTTTTACATACAGACAACTAAAAGATAATCTTTCTTGTTTTATGAACGATTGAGTTTCCGCAACTAAATATATATTTGAATTCCATAATCTATAAAAAATGAATTTTCTATAGTTGAATTTGATTTTACAGGGATTGAATTTTGTTTGTAAAAGGCTGAAAATTAAGCGTATAAAAGTTGTACGTGAAAAAAATTTCTATGGCAGACAGGATGAATAAAAGATAATTGGAACGTTTTTAATAGAAAAAATAGTAAATTTTAGCGTTTGTAGATGACACTAATAACTGATGATAGGTATACCTTCTTTGTTTCCCCTTTTCAATATGAATTTTTATAATTTGAATTTTGATTTAACCTTGTTTTTACTGAACAAAAATGTTAAGAAACAATAAATGCGTTTAATCAGTAGTTGTAATAGATTATCAATGGCCTGAAACTATTTAGAAGAAATGATTTTTAGTGCAAAAACTCAAAAAAGTTATATTTTTCATAAGAAAAATTACCACTCTTGAAAGATAGGAAAAATCTAGTTCTGCATTAGATTTTATATAGACTGCATATGACTATAACAATAATTAACTCAAGCATCATTCCACAAATCGAGATCGTCTCAAAATCATTCGGTAATTTATTTTCCAATCAACAATCCTAATAAACGTTCTCCATCGTCGATCGAAACAGACCAATTCGAACGAAAATCATCATATCATTCCGTAAAATCATGATCCGGTCCTCATTAACGTTTCGTCTCGTTAACGCAAGCGAGCGAGCGTCGGAGGCTTTCGCGAAGTACGTAGATTCCTCGGAGCACGCAACGTCCAGCGGCAAGAGGTCACCAGAAGTGGAAGTAGTAGTAACAGAGGTAGTCTTAGTAGTAATAGTAGTCGTAGTAGTCGTAGTAGCGTCGACCCGGACCATAAATAACGTTGCGAGGCGTGTAAATTTCGGCGGCGAAAATCGCTCGTTGCGCAAGCGAAGCCTACTCCATGGTGGAGTCCGACATCGGAGCCGACATCGAAGTCGACATCAGAGCCGACATAGGCTTCGGAGGATGTGTTCTTCGTCGGCTTTTCCAACTTTCGTCAGTGGGCGTCCAAAGCACGAGGAACGGCGTCGGCCTGTGTGAGAGGAACGTGCCGCGCGCACACTCACCCGCAAACAATGACGAGGTCTTTATTACTGGTTTCCGATCTTTTGTTTCGGATTGGTCTTGTCGTGTGTGCTGGGTTTGGAAAATTCTAGAGAAATTTTGTTGAAATTAATGTTTCGGTGGTGTGCCAATTATCGGCCTGGCTAAAATCTCATGAAACGTCAAATTAAGAAATTTCGTATTCCTAAAACTCGCTTCTAAAATAAATTCATGCTCTTGACGGTTGGCACGCTGTTGGTCAGTTTGACAGCTGTCGATTTGACAGTTGTCAGTTCGAATTCGAGATCCTACAAACGTCTTTTAAAAACTCTCGACGCCCTTCTTCACGACTACTTTTTGCGCCACCTGGTTTCGACAGGGGGAGAGGGGTCAAAATCAGCCAAAAGTATCAATAATTATTGATTTTTTTGGAGGTTAACCTCAAATTACAACTATTAAGCGCGACACAACATATCGGAGCAAGGCTACCAACTGAATAAGATGGTGGGCCACGCTATTCTAATACGAAAATTAGCTCACAAAAAAACATTCAAATTACATTGCATACAATTTCAATGCATTCAATTACATTGCAATGTGCACTGGGTTTAATATTTAGTTTTTATAATTAGCTCACTTCTTACTAAAAATTT
>JAOXNN020000091.1:22694-70055 GCA_028571205.2 Hydropsyche betteni | reverse complement strand
CATTCAACTCAAACAAAAATCCAAAAACGGATCGGGGTCTTGATTAGGCCAAGCGCTCACTGGTATATGGGCGCACTTTAACCTAAGGCCAGGCGCCCACAGGCGATTAGTCGCGGCGCGATTTAAAATGGAAAGCATTGTTTTGGTTTGAAGTGCGCCCATAAACTAAATGGGTGCACTTCAACCCAAAACAATGCGTTCCATTATAAACCGCGCCGCGACTAATCGCCTATGGGCGCCTGGCCTAAAACAATGCGTTCCATTTTCGCGACTAAACGATCGCCGCGACCACAAATCGCATTGGGCGCCTGGCCTTAGGATCGCAATCAAAACCCTGCACCCCACCACCCACCACCCAACCCAAAACCTCCATATTCCAACAGCACAGCAACAAAGGCCCCGCAAGTGTGGGCACGGGCCGCTTCTGTGCAGTTCCCACGGGCCGCGCCACGGGCCCCCCGCCTCGACACACCCGACGCACACACACACCGTTTATGTACGTACGTTCTCAGAACGACCACGTACACGTAGACGGAGGATGGTGTGTGTCCGTGCTGAGGCTGCGCACCCACACCACGTTGAGGCTGCACGCACACATGGCCGAGTGCATAAATATTCATCGCGAAATATGTGAAAATTCGGTGTCGCAATTCGATGAGTTATTTGGGTCACCCGTTTGTTTTTGTGGATGGGCTAATTTTTGATTGAATTTTTGTTATGTGAAGATTGATTGTTGATAGGAAAATGCGTGTTGATTTTTCAATAAGGTAATTAAGTTGTAATATGTTTGCGTTTAAAGATTCATCTCGCGTTTCGCCTTGAACTATCATTCTCATTTAAACATGATTTCAAAGAGAGATACTACTATATTTTTCCTACAATAAATTATTACATCTATTTGTATTGTAAAATCATAAAATTAATCCGTATTTGAATAATTATAAAAAAAATATTAATTGATATGTAAACGACAACATAAATAAAATAATTTAATTATCGTACGTTCAAAAATAAACTTCCATCATATGTTGGCAAGCTATTCAAATTTTTCGCATACTAAATCGCGAATATGTATCGGAACCTTGCATCAGACAATACAAGAATAATAAATTTAATATTTGTCATCCGTAAAAAGGATTATCGGATGACTCCGCCCATACAAAATCGGAGATGCAGACGAACATCGAAAAAAAAATATACAAAGTCTACACGGCGTCGACGTCCGACGCTTGTTCTTTATATTATACTAATATTTTTTTTAATCCTGTGTATTTTTTTAAGAGTCTAACGATCGAAAAATAATACATCTATAAATATATGCGCGAGACGAAAAAAAAAACAAAAACGGAGAACCGAATAATGAGAGGCGTCGTCGTTCGCGGAAAATCGCAAGAACAATAATCGTCTTCGAGTTTTCGGCCATATGCAGAAGACACCGGCGTAGGAAATTGAAAATTCCCAATATGGCGTTCGTCGCTTACACGTCCGTGGCCTTCGATTTTATCGTGTTATAATACACCATTAGGCGTATTGAGACGTCAAAGACTTGTTGAAACCTTGGACGAAAGCACTTTGAAAAAGATTATGCAATTTCTGGTTTTTAATAAATTCGTGATTCGGTTTGATCGACGTTCATTTTTTTGCATCGGGAAATCCGATGTTTTCCGCTTGTATAAATTATTTAAATTATATGCATTAATATAATAAAATATGTATGCAGCCGATGTAATAATGCCCGTTGAGTCCCGACGATAACGAAGTATAAAGAATCATTGTGATGGCTCATTACGGACATTATCGAAAGACCTCAAAGGGATTCTTCGCCAATTGGTTCCAGCTGTCAAGTCTATGGCCAATTGAACACTTTCATGGCTGGTCTGGACTGTGGATGGAGCTGAACATGGAGCCGACTCCGTGGATAGTGGTCGTCGTTTCGACTCATCAGATTCATCAAGAGATTTCTTTGTTTCGTATTTATTAATATTGGTTTTGTTAAAAATAATTGTTAAGGAAAATATTATAAATGGTGTATTTAACGATAGATTAAAATCGTGTACAACCATCATCTTGAGATCATTTGGTTAAAGAAAATATTCAGTATTTCCTCATAAGTCATGATAAAAAAATTCATTGTTAAGCGTTAAATGATGCATTTAGTATATGATTAAACATCGCATAGAGGAAAATTTTCAGTATTTCCACAATATTAAATTTTATTTTTAAACTACATATAATGACGATAAAAATTCAAATATGATCTATTATTGACATTAAAACAATCAAAATATATACAACATCTCATCAAGACACCGTTCAATTTTCATAAAATTTTCACACCACGAAAATCCTCAACTCCAATCGATGGTTCGCCATCCACGCCATCGAACTATGAACTCGTTTTAGCACTATACGATTACACATAATATTGATAGTATAAACGCATGAACGCCCACAGCTTATAATCCCCATGATGGGGGTACATTTCGCATGCATAATTGGCAACCACTTTACTGTTAAGAGTTATTACGCATTTTAGAGTCGCTCGGCCCTCCCATACAATTAGCGTGCCCTTCGTCGAAGATACGGAGATCTCTTTGCCATCGTCTCGATATGTATATTCTATCATATTGTATGAGGTTCGTGCTGTGTTTTTCCGAGGATGTTGCGTGACGCCGATCCGACTACCATTATGGTCCAATTATGGCACAAGCTTTGAATAGTTGAAAAATAGCTGAAATGTGCACGCCCGATCATTATGATGTCAAAGCGGAGACGTGGAAAAAATCTAAAAAAATAAAATAAATAAATGAAATCACACTTTTATGTAACGCTACGGGTACAAAGGCTGCTCGAGGTCTGTCCGAGGCGAACGTGGTTCGAATTTTACACAAAAGGTTCTTTGGACTTGAAAGATTTGCATTTTTTAGAATCGAGTCTGCATTTTTAGAATCAGGCGCTTTTACGGGTTTTACACTCCAAATCCGCTTTTTTACATATCTAATTCAATTATTCAATTTGAATTTGATTTCAATTGTATATGTAAAGGTTGTTTGATTTGTAAAAGGTAGAATTTGGAGTGTTAAATCAGTGCATTTTTTAAGTATTATAAAGTAAGATCTATTTTTATTTGTAGGTACCTAATATGGTCATTATAATTTAGCCTTGTACATGAAAAATTGAGTTTAATATAAAAAATCATTATAAATATATAAATTTTATCAAAATCTCTATATAGATATTTAAATATAACTTTCGACTGATTTCATATGATATAGTGCGGAAAGTTCAAAATTTTCTATTATCTCATTCGATACATGAGTGTAGAAATATCATAAATTTTCCAATACTATAATTATTGACATTTTATCGATTTAATACAACAAACAATTTATGAATTGATCATAAACATAAATCAGCACTAATTAATTTCAATATAAACATATTAAATAAATCACTAAAACTATTAAAAATCTACACAAATCTTCAAATTTCCACCGCATTTTCCGTCGAAAAACCCAAATTAAAAACTAGCAACGCTCAAACAACCTCCGGAATAATTTCGAAAAGAAAAGAGACGATCTACACGAAAACAAAACGGTGGAAATGGACGTGTTCCATCCTCGTTGAGGCCACCATCGGGGCTCCACCTTCGGCCGTCGACGATTGGCCGACGCCATTCTTGTACGCCTCCCCGATCACGATTTTCGACTCGTAGACATTTCTTATTATAAATATTCGATCGCTGGCCGTCTCCTTTGTGAGCCCGATTTGATTTTGTGTCGTTTTTTTCGTTCGACTTTGTGTTTTTGTCGTGTTCTTGGCTCGTAGTTTCGACGTCGCCATTGAATGACGCGTCTGAAAAATGGCGGTGTTTTAGATGTTGATTGTCCTGTTTAATGTTTTCGTTTGTTTAAAATGGACGGGGTTTTGTGTTATGGTGTTTTTTTTTTTTGTTTTAGGTCTTGGGGTATTTCTGTGTAAATCGATTTTGATTTGAAAAAGAAAAGGAATTTGATATGGAAAGAAAATTGATATGTTCTTTGTGACTGTTTTAATTGGATCTATTTGTTAATAAATTAATATTTTTATAAAAAATCTTAAATATGCTTTATTTTTAACATTGTAATGGATTAAATAAAATTTACAAATCAACATTGGTGATTTATTGAAGAAAATACAAATAAATAACTCGCATTAAAAAAATTACAAGTATTTTCATTCTCAAAATGAAAACATGTCTAATTACTTCTATTTTGTAATAATATAAAATTCAATATGAAAACCAGTACAAAAATATGAAATTTTAAGTAAAATTCATCTTATAAGTAACTATTTTGTTAGTGAAAATTATTATAATAAATCTAATAAATTAATTATTCATTATATTATTTTAATATAAAATGAGTATTTGACGAAATGAAATTTAAAACTGTATTTCTTTTTCATACAGGCTCAATATATAAAAATAATCAAACAAGAAAATTTGTATACACTTTCAGAAAATTATGGTTTTCCGATTTCATCGATAAAAGTAGAAATCAATGAAAACGATTTTCAACGCTTTTATTATTACATTTAAACAAAATTATCCAAACTCTTACAGCTTTTTCATTTTATATCATGAAACGACACCTATGAAAAAGTTTCACATGAGTTGACTTCATTCAACACAGATGACACTAATATTACTGTATTTTCTGAATTATTGATCCACGCAGAACAGTAAAAATATTTTGTTAATATTAAAGAGGATTTGAACCACCTTTGTTCGGAAGAATGTTTTTTATGACCAACTATTTTCTATTAAAAACTATCTATAAGAATTAGATAAGCAAAGCTATTAGAACTTATATAATTCGTAAAATTAAAATTCTTAATCGATATTTAGGAATATGAATAAATATATTTTTTATTGACGAATCAAATAAGATATTATTCAGATTTCAATCAATTTTTCTATATAGGTAAGTAAATTGTAATTTTTTTAAAGAAATTAATAATTATTATTATAACTTTGAATTAATATATTTATCTATATCAATAAAATAACAATGTAGAACGATAATAAGGAATCTTATTTATATCTTAATTTAAAATGAAAGATTTGTTTTAATTTCAAATATTTATTTTCATTAAAAAACGGGCTTTAAAAGCAATGACATAATATTAAATTTATTTATATAATATATCGGTAGCATTTTTATTTGATATTATACAATGATATAATATATTTTATGGGGTGTTATTTAACATAACAAATCGGACATTTTCTTAAATAAGTAAAGAAGGATATGAGATGTATGTGGACAATATAGAATATGATTTTTTTTAAAGTTAATTTTCATAAAACCAACAAAAACATGTTTTGATAAAATCTGATAAAACAATAACAATCCAATAAAAACAACGAAATGGAAAAACAGATCAATATACACATTTTGAATGAAAAACATAACCGAAAACAATATTTATATATCTCCAGCAAAGTAATTCAGAAAGTTAACCCATATTTTTTCATATGCGAAACTAAGCTTATGTTAGATGGATTCCAAGAAAACATGTATCGTACACACTTTGAATTTTAAGATTCATTATTTTTAAAATACGCACTTATGATATTTACATATGCATTCGAAATTGTATGGAATAGTTTTCATTTCAAATGGAAATCGATACGTTCATACATTTTCAATATTATTCGAAATAATAACGGTCGATTGAGAATTATTTATATCCGTTTCAAGGACTCGAAATTGATTATATTAAATAATATTAACATGCCTTTTATGTGTATGTGTGCGATTATTAGAATGATTATAAACATGTAATCACTAAACTGTTACATTACAAATTATATATTGAAAAAATTACAAATTAATGAAATGATATTTCGCCTACTGATTTTTTATAAAGTATAACTTTTTAATTTAATTTGTGCAATTTTTCAGTATAAAATGTTAAAAATGCTATGTAATTGTACAAAAATATTTGAAGTTACAAAAGCTATTGAAATACAATGAAAACGATTTGAAGTTTGAATGGTGAAAGATAAATATTTTTCATGCGGATACATTTATGAAAAAAAAAATTATAATAATAATATTTTTCGGATCAAATTGCACAATATAATATTTTTGATCTGTTTTTGAATTAATCAGCTTTGGCACATCAAAATCTATTTTTGAACGAAAGATGTATTTATTTTCATGTGTTGAACATTTTGATGACGCGAACCACAATCGATTTTGATCATTTCATACAATTCAATTGAAATCAAATAGTTAAGCTGATCTTAATTGGTCCCTATGATCTCGTAGAAATCAGGTTTTCGTTTATTGATATTTATGGATATAAATAAATCGATTTGACGATTGAAAATTTGGGAAATCAAAATGTCCGGTTATAATTTTATTAATTTGTATGCGTATGTATATATTTTCTTTTTTTGAGAAATCCATCTCCATGAATATTTGGAGATAATCTTAAATTGAAGTAATTTTAAGTATTATATATATGATATCAAAAGCAAGGATAAAAACAATTTTTTAAAACATCTACGTCTTCGACAACACTGTTTTTAAATACAATTGATATAATATATTTAATTTATAACAGATGATATAAATATGATAAATTTTCAATATCTAATAGGAAATAGTCAAAAGAAAAAACTTTTCTTGGATATATTTAATTTAGAACACCACCATATATAAAGGGACTTTCTGTATATACAATGCTAATTGAACTCAATTAAAGTGTTAACAATCAACGATTCAAAAAGGAAACAACTAGACTTTGTCATGTTCGAGATATTGAAAAGAAAGAGATTGAAAGAAAAAATTGTAATATCGATAATAATGTAAATCAAACAGAACGGATGGTATAAAATTGTTTTTGAACGACAATGACATATGATGTGTAGTGTAATGTGTAAGAATTATGTAATTGTATGTAATTTTGACCAGACTTAGTCTGTATTCACATATGAAAATGTCGACATATATAATGATGCAAAAATTTACATGCGAGCAAGAAGTCAGATACAAAAATTTCGTAGGTATTATTTTTATTACTGTACTTTCAAAAACTTCTTTAAAACTATAAGATAATTACTTATAAAGTAGCTAGTCTATATTTTGGTTCATTTCTTTAACCTTATATGATTGCATTAATCAAGTTTAAGTCAATTATCTTAGACACAATTTCTAGCAAATCAATTACAATGATAAATTTAAGTAGATTAAACAGGGGTTGAAGAAAATGTATTCATCGATAACGTTATTTAAATTGAATATAAACAAATCCTATGAAAAGAAAGTGGCTAAGACTTAAAGGAATCAAGAATAAAACGACAGCTCAAAGAAATAGTTGAAAATTCCAATGAAATACAATTGGCACTATACCCCCATTCCTCGATAAAATTCTTAAATTTATCATTGAATTTTCACAAGTCACCTTTCCTTAATAAAATATCAATTTCTTCTAATTTTAATAACCTGATAAATTTTAAATGCAATCATGAATTATTCAAATTTATCACAGAAAAATATGTATTTACAGATTTTCTACAAATGTGTAACCTATACTTAAAGAACACGTTCTGAAGATGCTCAGAAAATATAATGTAAAAAGTAAAATTAAACATTTTACAAATATGTCTAAACAAACACACATGTACACATATAAAATTATATAATATATTTGTAGCAGTATTTAAGTTTAAAAGGCATATTAGGATAATTTGCATCGTATTCATTTTGCAAATTATGTCGAAATATATTATATATAAAAAGTCTTTTGCGTAACGCATGAATAATCAAGAACATTTCACATTTACTTTCTGAGCAATTTCATCTTTTTTTTTTATTTTTGTTTATTCAACAGGCACCAATAATACGAATGTACTTGATGCCAGTTTTATATGAAATATGCAGATTATATGAAACTGGCAGCAATACACTGGTACCAATTTAATATAAAATACATATTTTTTACGATAATGCTGAAAACTTTAAATATAATTAAAAGCTTTTTTATTTTCAATAACCCAGACATTCCGAATGGAAATGGCTAATCAAAAAGAACAGTTTCATATAGTGAACGTAATGAAACACAATACGTATATGCATATTTAAATGTATCTTCGATACGAATACTTCTAAATATTTTTATTTAAATTGAAACTGCAGAATGATGATTTTTTTTTTTTAATTTGATTATTCGTTTTAATAAAATAGGAAATGATTAATTATTTCATGAAAGTAATTTAATACTTATCCGACATATTTTATTTCCACCACAAATATAAAACTTATACTTTCGGAAATGATATATAATAAATATACGTTTTAATAAGTAAATTGTCAGAAAGGAATACTGCATGTTGAGTATAGATAAATTTTGTTTAAATTTGCACGCACAGAATGTGACAAACACCACAAACAACTCGTTCATACAAAAAGCAAGCATACTCAGGCCATACAGGTACAAAGAAATACAAATATTACAAGAAACACACTTGTCAGGTCTGTGTGAATGCACGAGTACGTGAAATTTAATACATTTTCTTAATACATTTGGAATTGTTCAAAAAATATATGTTACACAGTAACAATTACAAAACATCACACAATTGATTATCGAACAAAAACTGAGATTATAAACACCTGTTCATGATAAAGTCACTATATCAATAAAACAAAACGAAATCAATATAAACGTTTGGTTGTAATATTTGTGGGTTTGTTTAGAAAAATCATATTTAATGTGTTATATATTATGAATCTTGGAATACTTCTTACTTTTAACGAAACTGATGTGTATACGATATCACAAAATATTAAAAGTGATTTATTCATGATGAGAAAGTAATAAGTTTTCTAATCATTGCGAGATTGGTTTCCAAGATATTCATGATTTTATTTTACCATTAATAATTTATAAAGCACTTGGGGGAAGGACAGCAAATTCAATAAAAAAATTTATATGATTAAAGTTATCGATTAATTAAATTTCTTATTTATCGAATTATACTAAATTTACATATCTATCCATTTTGTAATACTTTAATCACCAATATTATATTTATTGAATTTAATTCAATTGAAGAAATCAACAAATCAGCTATTATAAATCATATGCGAGATCGTAAAACAAATCTAATACAGGAATATTGGTGATACATCTAATATTAAAAGATAATCTTGGCATAATATAGCAAATTATATTAGTTCACCATAAATATTATGGGATTAATAGTTTGTCACTGATAATTTATATGATTTTTAAAAATTGAATAATATTGTATAAAATTTTCTAAATAACACTTAAGAACACAGTTGCACCCATTTCGAAAAATCAGAAAATGGTTGTATCAACAAAAACCAAAAAGCGTATCCGACATTTGAATCTAACAACGGAAATATATTGATTTGAACAAATATTTTTCCAAATCACTAATTTGATGATTTTATAAATATTGAATGTGAGTATTTTAAATACGTATTTTGCAATATAGTGACCATACATGTTCGTTCTCGATATTACATAATTTTACTGAAAATTTTGCAGATGAGTGTTTATAATAGTGTACTTAAGTGTTAATAAATTTAATTTAACAGATTAAAAAAGTTTTTATTTTCAATACTGAAAAAATTTGACAACAGTATAAACATACTAAAGCTAGTTTCAATTTGAGAAAAATGATTTCTTATGTAAAAATGCTACATTGAAAACAGTATGGACATATGGGACAAAATTACCTAAATGTACTTACAAATATAAATAATAGAGGCATGGCAGTTTTCATAGTGAAGGGCATCTTACTTTTATCTAACGTATTTTTTTTTTTTTGGTTGAATATGTATTCACATGTGTGACAAGTTATATATATGTACGAGTTAGTATTTGTCCTGTTATGAGTATATGTGTATGTGCTTCATGCTTGTGTGTGTGGGTGTTGTAGTAGAATGTATTGGTGTTTGCTTCTGTGTGTATGTGTGGATGTATATGTATATGTGATGTGTATGTGTTGTATATATGTGTATATGCACTGCATTGTAGATAAATCAATAATCGGAAATATCATCTGAAAAACAATTTTCATAAATCAAATAATGATCATTAAAAATTATGAAATACAAGAAAATATAAGCAATTCATAAATATGTATTAAAATAAATATATGAAAGCAATTTTAAAAAATGAACATGTAAAGTTGTGTATAAAATGTAAAAGATGAAAATTATATACTTGGGCTTGATTACTCGAATTATAAATTCATGACAAGAACTGTAACTCTATTCTATCGATATTGCTTTTTTCCAATTATTTTCATCGACATATCGACATCGACATTTAAAACATATGTTTTAAAATAATAATTAATTAGTGTGAATTATTTAACGAAAGGAAAAACATATACATATATATTTATATGTATATATAAAAATTTTGAAGTTTAAATTATTCGTTATAATCAATTTACTAAATCCTAATATACCAATGTGCCCATATATAAATAAACAAAATCATATGTTTTGCTCTTAAATTCACACATTATTTAATATATTTCAAACTCTAATTCATATATAGCAAATCGAAAGAAATAATAAATACAATGTCCATAAAATGGAAATTAAACAAAACTGAATCCAAACGAAGTGTGGATAATATACATTAATACAAATTTTGATGTAGGAAGTGTGATTCACATTCTGTATATGTGTTTTTTTTGTATTCATATGAATTAATATGTATATTTATAAATATAATACAAATTCAATTAACTAGATAACATTCCGTAGTGCACAATCTAACATCAGTCATGCCGTAGCTGTTATCTGTAGGGACATTGTGAAATTTTTATATCACTTACATGTAACAGAGCTATACGAAAAATTTGTTAAAAATGTCTTTAATGTCCTTTGATAATATGTTCCTAATTTTTTTTACACAAGTTAAATAAAATTTGAATAGAAGTCTTTAATACAAAGTTTGGAATTTAATTAATCATCTCTTCATCGTCACTATTTAAATTAATAGAATTTTCAGTTCTTTTCACATATTTTCTACTAAAAATTAATTATTTATTAGTTTTTAAGCCTTATGATTTGAAGGCGGAAAGGCTTTATTTATCACACTGGTATTTTAAGATGGTATCTGATATTATGTAATATGTATATATTTAGTGTATGTGTGTATAAATATGTGAAATGTTTTGTGTATTTATGCAAGTACCTGGTCGAGACAAAATAGGAAAACGGCTAAGTTCAAAAGTTCCAAATACACAATAAAAAGAGCTCGACTGAGCAATTTTTACATGTATTCAACAACACATACAAAAAACGCTAATGCTAAAAATTTAATACATTCGAAGCGAAAACAAAATTTGGTTGTGTGTATTGGAATAACTTATTATTTATAAGGTTCTATAAAAGTAATAAAACTATTAAAAACAGATACAAACATACACACGTGTGTGTGTGTGTGGGTAATTGGAATATGTGTATATGCATATTTGTAACTTGTATATATGTGTATTAGGTATGACTATTTTAATATAACTAAATATTGAGTTCATAACATGTTTGCTCCGACACAGTCACTTAACTTTCAACGCGAAGGAAGTCCGTTTATAAAAAAAAATATATAATTTGTTATAATTTACATTTAAAAATTATTTAGTTTCGATTTTATATTCTAAATTTGAAAAAATGTCAAATTGGATTATTCTTCAATACTATAATAATATTGTTTTAAGCAATATAAAACTTTTTTTTAAAACTCAAAAGTATAATACACACTGATGAATTCAATTCATTTGAAACGTACCACTTGCCTCCTTTTGATCATTTCGTCGTTGCTTTTACATTTCTTTTTATATACCGGAGTCGATGTGAGCCAAACAGCATCGCTGGACAGAACACGCCGTCTTGCAAGGAATTCAGAATTTCGAAGAGATTCTAATCTATTTCTGCTACTGTAGATGCTGCTTATCGGTTTAGGATAAAATTGAATACTGCTCAGTCTATCGAGTGTAACACTGGGTTGGATTATCGAACTGATGTTGTCGTCGATTTTGTCTATTGATAAATTTGAAGCTAATAGATCTTCGTGGATAATTTCATTTTCATAATCAGATATTTCATCTTTGTAACCTTCAAAATCTACTTGTAATGATTGATCACCAAATTCAAGATCTTTTTCATGGTCTGTTGGTAGATGTAACTTAGATTTATCAGATAAATCCATGAAGTCTATATTCATTATGCTATCGCTTCTATGTTGTGAGTGAAAGTTATCAATATCATCTGAAAAGTGTAAATCTAATATACTATCACTTTTTACTCTATGATGAATCCCATTATCTAAACCGTCGCCATAATCATAATCATCTTCGTAGTATTCATCTTCATCGAAATCATCTAAATATTCATTTTTCCTATCTGTTCTTATTTCATACCTATCATCTGCTTTCAATCTCACATCATCGTGTGATCTGTAAAGACGGCCCTGAGTTCTTCTACATTTTCTTTCGTACTCGTACTGTAAAATTGGCTCCTTTTGATCAATTTTTGTTCTTCTAAGTTGAGGCGAATTCAGATGTGTAAAAGGAATTTCACGAGGCAAGTGGTAATGTATGTTGTGAATATATCTTCGTCTATCAAGACATGTGTCGGAGCCCCCGTTAGTGGGGCGGGGGTCGCCCACCGCGTGCTAGCACCAGTCATCTTCGTCAGAGTCATCTCGGCGAATTGTGCGTGGCTTATGTCCGTTAGGAAGAGGTGAAGGTAATGTTCGACTTCCGCCTATTCCTCCACCACCTCTACCAAGAGCTAGTGCTTGTTCAAAACTGAGCGGCACGTCACGTTGAATATATCTTAACAAAAAATAATTACAATATTAATTTCCAATGTATTTTGATGTTTCAAAATATAAATAGTTCTAATAAGTTCATATCGCAGATTCTATATTTAATTCTCAAAAAAATATGTAAGAAACAAACATGTCTCTATCACGGAAGTCTCGCTCTAAAAGTCGATCTCGTTCTCTATCGTCTCTGTCTCTTTCGCGAAGCTGAAGAGAATGAAGTGAATGTGGAGTTGCATGTGCAGACAAATGTTGCTGAAAACGTAACCACAACTTTAATTAAAAATGATGACTTGATTCTTCAGCTGAATGCTTTAAGCGAAAAGAAAATGTTAGTTCGAATACTTTACAAATTTGTTAAAACTATTTAAGAATTATCATCGAAGTAAATATATGTGAAACTCACATGAGTTGGACTGGCATTCAATTTCGGAAAATTGATTGTTTGTGGTGGTTTCAATTGTAGAGTTGAAGGTTTGCTGGGAGTCGGAGGTAATCTTCTACCGTAACCTCTTCGCCCCCCAGAACTGGTTTGACTGTGTATAAGCTCTCTTTCTCGATCACGTCCTGCAAAGTTAACTAAAATTTAAATTCTTGGTTAATCTGCTTAAAAATTAAATAATAATTTATGTGAAAATTAAAAATAATACACTAAAATAGGATTCGAATTTAATTTCATAAGAAAAGAGTGAATTTTGGTTTTTGAATTTTTGACAATGAAATGAAATTTAGAATTATTATGAAGATAGCATTTATGTTATCCTACAAAAAAATATTTTCGATTCATGAAGATCCTTAAATTGAATATTTTGTGAATGTTCATTTTTTCGATAACCATTTTCATGTTTATCGAAAAAAACATTACATACAATTGATGATGTTCAACTATACAAAATTTCAACTAAAGTGTTTTCAATTTAAACTAATCAATAATAGCAACAAACGGAAAAATCATATTACACCAAACTACGAGTCGAACATCACCAACAAAAATCAAACTCCAAAAAGACTTATCAACACAATAAATAAACGAAATACATTCTACTATATTTCAAATCTATAAAATCACCTAATCGATAAAGAGCAAGAGAAAACAAAACAAAGCCATATTAGAATATATATATATATATAATAGTAAAGCTATTGTCGAGAAGCATATATATATATATAACGAGTATATATTGTATAGGAGATAGTGTACGCGGCATATTGAGGCATGAGGGTGTATCCTCACCGGTGTGATGATGCGTGGGCCTGGACCGTGGCGAGGGAGAGGGTGAGCGTGAGCGGCGGCCCAGGCTAGTGGTGGGTGGTGCGCGGCATGTGTCTGCTGGGGAATGTGCAGGTGATGTTGAAGCACTCCACCACCCGCCCCCACGGCCCCCAGATAACCACGTTTCATCTGACACCCCATTCATACTTAATATCATACTCTTATCTTATATTAATGGTTGTTGCGATGCGTCAAATTATAAATATTAGGTTTTGGTGGTGTGTTTGTGTTGAGTGTTGAGTGGTTGTGGTTCAACAGTGCTGCAGTTGATGTTTTGTATTTTTGAAAATTTTTATTTAATTGATGATCGAGTTATTTCGATTGAAAAAATTATATGTAAGGTTTATCGTCATCATGTGCATGCTATATATAATTACATTTACGAAAAGACTGAGTCTTAAAGGGTTAAAACTTTTTTGTTGCTCACAAAGAGTCAAATTTTTTTTAAAAACTGTCTCTTTTATGAGTTAAAAGTGAAAGAAAATTGAGGTTCAATGTATTATAATATAATGACAACTACAGCACTGCTAAAATGATTGAGTATTTTGTGTTTTTCAGAATTTCGTTTCAATCCTCTAAATTTATATAATGGAGAATTAAATATATTCCCATATGAATAAATCTTTCAGATTGAAAATAATATTTAAAATTTTAGTACATGACAACATAAATAGTATAAATTTTGATCAATAACCTTATTTTATTCCAAAATCTATATATAAAAAAATCAATAAATATTTACATCACAATTCAAACTCAAATAAACTAATTCGAAACAATATTAAAATAATTTTTTCATGTCCAATTTATCATGCATAAGTATGCAATTTAAACCCTATAACAAAAACAAAAACAAAAAAACAGACTAAACGACATATTATATGAATCAAATAAGAACTGTTGGTCACTTATGTAAAATTATTTACTGAGTTCCAGTGTTAGTGTGTTAATTTTTCTGACCGATCAATTTACAATTCGTACAATAATCAAAATTCAAATTAGATTCGAAATCAACTTGCAAATAAAATTTCTCGACCGTTCATTTTCATAACATATAAAGATTAAGAATAACTTACCACCAGGTATTCTATAATGGTGATATCGTGAACCTTGACGACCATGTTCATGTTTTACAATTTCTACTACGTTGCTAACAGTATCAGAGAATCCGATATCATGATGTTGATTATAATGATATCCAGCATGATGCTGAGGTACTCCATGAGTGTGATTGTATGTATGTGGCCCGCGACGTCTTGGACTCGGCGTTCTCACTAATGGAGAAGGACCACGTCTGCTAAAATTAAATCATTTTTCATAGTGAAACTCTAGTTTTTTTGAGGAATTGAAATTATTTATTGTTTATTACCTCAGGCTCGGTGACCTTCTGTGTCCATTTGAATAAGTGTGAGGTGGTTGTAAATGATCACCGTCCACAAGGGACTCCATCGATGGTTGTCTTGAACCTACATCCTGTAATTCTAATACCTAAAACCAGAAAATTGTAATGTTGAATTTGCTTAGCAAAATATGTCGGGAAACTATTTTTTTGCAACTATTAAACTAACTGAAAACTGTGAAGATATTTATCTAACTATATTTTCATTTAAATTAACAAAGAATAAATAATATTTATTTAAAAAACACACAATAATGTATTGAAAGAATAATAAAATAATCTTTGATCCATTGGAATTTATTACTTGAAGATTTTTTTAATATTAAATTTGCATTTTAAAAATACTAGAATACATTCTATCAAAAGCATATGCCTAAGTGCAATATGTTTCTAGTACTTTAATTATTTGAATGTGAAATCATTATGAAAATTAACCTACAATAATTTAATGATTTTCTTTGTCTTTTCGATTTGAAAAAAATACTATTGTGTGTAACTAGGCATCTATTAGAAAACAAAGCAAATGGTGCGCTTAAAGCATGCTAGATAAATAGTTTTTTCAATATTTATAAGATTTCACTTATCTTATAAAAAAACTTATTTAAATGTATGAAACATGCACTATCATCTAAACTTTTGTAATAATTTATAAATAACTAATACTAAACATTTTTTATAAAAAATGTAAACTTAATGATTATTTAAAATATAAGTAGTACAATCACACATATAATTCAATTACATTTTTTTGATAAACAACACAATTAACATATATGAATTAAAAATACATACAATACAGTAAAAATATTTTCTAAATAATTATTAACAATTTGGAATAAAATATTTTATTTTGGTACAATACTGCATATAAATCACATTATTGCTAAAATTTTTAGTATACTATCTTTTAGAATTAGAGAAAATATTTTAATTTGATGATAATGCAATTATAAGATATTCGATTATCACACTAGTTTTCAATAAAATATTAATGATTTTATACAAAATTAGGTTTTTACTAAATATTCGACTAGCATTTCTAGTTCTTTCATATTTTTAAAATACTAAAATACAAAACTAAACATGAACTAACACTGACTTTGGTTACCAGAAATTTGTCATTTATATTAAATGGTCAATACTCTGATAAACTCAAATAATAGTAAAAACATTTTAATGACAGGAAATGGAATAGACAAACACAAATCTAGCACAACTAAAATAACATCTATCTAAATATCTAAACCTTTTCAAAATTGTAAGTTATTATTGATTTTTTCATAATTTTATTGACTACAATATAAATTATACCTCGTCAAGGATTTCGTGAACTATAACTACTCTAAAACTGATTTAACATTGTGTTATAAAATTGATTTGTTTAAAAATCTATAGATGTAGTATTTAGCTAATAACTATTTCACTTGAATTTTATATCAAAAATATGATCATGAAATATAATATTTTCTATAAATATTTTTCATAAGGATCTAATTGTAAGTATAATACTTAATGAAGTCCCAACGACAGTTCACCTTTTTATTCCTAAGACAATAAAAAGTTAGTTAATAAAAATTTTGTTAAATAGATTATATTACCGAATATACATATGCCATTGAATACCTTAATGACCGTTTCCTAGTAGACCGTCTAGCCAATGTTAACAGTGATGATTCATCATCGTGCGGTGGTAAATGTTCTTCTGACTGCCCATTATTATTGTTGTTATTAATTTGATTCTGTTGAGGTCCTTCGACCGATAGCGATCCTGTACGAGAACCTCCAGGTCCACTCAATCCAGCCGCCATGTCCAATAAGCAGTTAAAGAATGACGCCTTCTACATTATCCACATGGCAGCGTATATACAGTTTTGTGTAATAAACGGCACTTATTCATAATTAAACTTATTTGAATTATAAAGTGAAATTTTTACTACTTCCACAATTTCTATCTAGTTTTTAAATGTGGACAAACAATCAAATCTAATGCTAAATGAATAGTTAGAAAGTCTATCTTTGGAAATTTTCAAATTAACAAGATTTTTTTAGGTAATTACATACTTGTGTTGTATTTATCTAAATGACAATGTGAAAATTTTCGACCAGGGTAGAGAAGCATCATGTCTTATATATATTATAATATTCTTATTTTTGTACAAGAACAATATTAATAATCCTTAATACATTTATTTTTTGAAAATATTCTGTTTTATTGAATTGTACAAATCTTAATGTTGAATATGACATTTTATTTATTTGAAACTATCAACATTTCACATATAAATTCATCTTGTTTAGCTCCTCATGTAATATAATTTAATAATTTGTCAAAGTTAAAGTAAAGTATTCCTTCGTCACAATATTTTTTATATAAAATTATAAATAGAAAACTGCATGCATTTTTCAATTAAAAATTAGAATCAATACATACTTTTACCTTTACTTCTCTAATCTGATCATTCCATTATAATAATTAGCTTGATGAAAAAATGCCGACATTCACTATTGTCAAAAAAATGCCAAAGCTATATATTTAAATAAAACAAAATAAAATAAAGTAAAACAAAACATATAAGAAAAAATAAATGCACCTCAATGCAAGTAGATATGTTTTTTGTGTGCTAAAATATTCTACATAATACTACTATCTAATGAATATTGAACTAATATATATTTAGATATTGAGATCTCGTAGTTCATACATGATGAAATTTCCGATTATATTTATAATCATTAAGCATATTGACAAAATTATGTTAATCAAATTCATCAAGATTAACAATATGAGATGTTTCATTTATCAAAACACATATAGTGTATTTTACAAAAATTAAGCGTTATAAAAATGTAAAGATTTAATATGATACAAAATAAGCTTTCACTATATGAATATTTAGGAAGATCCTTAGACACAAAGTAATCAATAAAATTCTTAAATACAACAAAATCGTGTGATGTCTAAATTTCTATCTTTCCAAATATCTACAAATAAAAATTTTGTGAGAAAAAAAAGTTTTTTGAAACCATTGCACAAATTTAAATCTTTTGAATCATTTTTCAATGAATCAGTCAAATTTTTTAATAAATCCTCATTAAATTATTGAAATTATAGCAACAGTTTCATATGAAGCAAAATCTAAATTAGTTGAACTTAAATTGTAGATAAATTTATGATTACACTATAGAATCAATGTATAAAAAAGACAAGATGCTTAGTAAATTGTTAATCAAATAAAATCAACGAAATGCCTCTAATTCATTGGTTTATATTATTTCGAAGTGCATTAGTTTGCAAGATGAAAAAAGCTTAGTAAAATGTTTTTATTTATAAATTTAAATATAGGTACTACCGGCTGATTCGCCGATGGGCTATTGCCAGCGAAAGCCTGAAAATGTAAATATTCCGATGTAGGGATGATTCAAATCATTCATTTGTGAAGAGATAATGTGTTATATAAATTATATTATTTTGATTGTATGCAATGAATACCGTTCGAAATATGCATATGTATGAAATACTCTTTTTTTATATGTATACTAATTTCATAATATGGATTTTTGAACACAACTACCATCATTTTTCTACTGTGGAAATTGGTATCTAAGGAAGATCTAAAACTTTTTTGGTCACATATCTAATGACAATAAATAATCGATTCCTACCACGATGTAAGTGCACTCAGAATTAAAACTTTCTAAATATGATAAATGATAAAGGTAATCTATTCATAAGGTAATTTTAAATGATGTTTGCACAAATCAAAGTTTTGTCACATAATTATGTTATTTTTTTCTGTAAAATTTTAAATCATTTCATGAAAATTAGGTGAATGAAAATGTAATTTTAAATAGATTTTATTAAACATACCTATCGAAATATTCATATAATTTTCAAATAAGTACTAATTCTGAATGAAAATTATGAACAATTTTAAATTTTATGAAATACTTCCCCATCCAATATTTTGGAATTTATATTCATTCAATTTATAAAATAAAGAAACCTGATTTTAATTTGACAGTGAAAAAAAAGTGTATTTATAAGCACAGTTGACATTTTGAAAAATTTCAAACTCAATTTTTTATGTTCATACAAAATTTTGGTTCAGTTAAATTTAACATTGGTTATTATAATCAGTAGTTATAGGTTTAGTCCTTATAATAAAATATTACTTAAAATTAAAAATTAAATTTTTGATAGTAAATATATACAAAAATCTTACCGGAATCCCAGTAGCCTCCATCTGGCCGAACCGTGTTGTTCTCCAACTTTCAAGAATCAGTAAGCCGGCATATATTTTTCCTACTGTGAGTTTTCCAGCATTGAGCGTATCGGTTTTTGGAACGAGTAAATCTAGCATTTTCTTAGCTTGAAGAGGCCATATATGACTAACAGTTTCACGAAGCTCTTCGTCAGCTTGATCCATTTCATCGGCTAAAATGATAAATTAGTTTCAGTAATTGGATCCCAATTAGATTCTAGCTGATCATATTTTTTCAATATGGTACCTGATCGCATTTTTATACTAAGATTTTCTCTAATGAGAGCAAAAAGTGTGGTTGTGAAATTAACTTTCCCTTCCGCATCTAATGGCATATTCATTCTAATGAGTTTTTTATAGGCGAGTCTATTGGGGCATTTGTTCCCAAAACCCAATGGGGGATCCATGTTTTTCAACATGTCGTACATTTCGGTATAGTGAATTCGGCCGCTAAGAAATAAAATCAAAAAATAGAATTTGTATAGAATTAAAATTCTATATTATAGATCATAATATAGAATTTGTATATTTCACATTTATATAAATAACACTAACGTGGCATTTGGATCATATTCTGCCCATATTCTAACAAATTCATCTAAATGATGTGCGCCTAATATCGAAGAATCTCTCGTTAAATAATCAAAATTATCCATAATAACGGCAACGAACAAGTTAAGCATCTGAAACGAAGAGTTAATATAGAAATTTTGGATACATCAAGTATAAAATATTGATTGAATTAAAACGTACAAGAAAAGAACAGAAAAAAATGAACGACACAAAGTAAGCATAAGCCAGAGTTGAACCACAGGTTTCACCAGCTCCTTTTCGTGCTCGGCTATCACACTGTCTTCCTTTTAGACATGATAACATAATGTTGGGCCAAGATTCACCAGTTGCACACCTGTTATTGATAAAATATTTTAAAATGTTCGTAATAAATTAAATTTGTATGAAAAGTTGAATCGAAAGGTAAATTTCAAAATCATTATATGTATTGTGAATGTAATTAAATAAAAATTGAACTGCAATGTTGAATATATTATATGAAAAATAGTAAAAAAATATATTTGGTTTATATAAAAAGCAAAATTATTACTGATATTTAAAAACTGTTAGTATATTTAAAAAAAATTAATTCCCTTTTATATTTTATCAGAATCATAATAATATAATATTCTATTAAGAAATCAAAAAGTTAAATGACTATTAGTCCAATAAAATAAATAAATATTTATTATTGTCAGTTTTATAGATAACAAATTAATGTTCCATTATTTGAAATATTTATATTATATTTCGATAAAATATTATATTGAAATGTATTTATCATCAAAAATTTCTACATTCTATAAAATTGACAATCATTTCAAATACCTGGAGGGCATATTGTTAGTATAACATATAAATTAATATTCTTTTTGAAAACAAAGCAAACACACATATTTTTAAATTACTTAAACATGTAACCAACAAATTAAATGATGCAGATAGACTACAAACACATAACAGTTTAATAAACAAAAAGCATTATTTCTTGCATGTGAAAAAAGCAATTGAAAACAAAATTTTCATCATCAATATTAAACTGATGTTATAAAATTTTTGACTTGAAACACATTTTTTTCGTGAATACTTTCTAAACATTAATTCCAGTCGAATTATTTTATAAACTATCAGTTCAATCACATCAAATCGAATTGAATTGAATATTGCTTTTCAAAGCAGTCTGTAGTAAAAACAATAAAATTTACTTTTATAAGTTATTGAATATCAAAATAGTTTTTATATTCAATATATATTTAGATTTAGATTTAGATATAGATATAGATTAGATTGATAGATTAGATTAGATATAGATTTAGATATATTTAGATTCAATTCAATTCAATTAAAAAAAAATCATACACTTTCGCAATAATTTTTCTATGGTTGCTTCCTTTATGATATTTGCCCAGTTATCCTCTATTTATTTTTCTATCTGGTCTGTCATTCAAATTATTTAACTTTTCTACAAATCAGGACAAATTAGATGCACTTTTGAATGTATGTTCATGAAATTACAATTTTATTTTCAAAAATTTAATGATTTTCTTTAGTATCCTTATTCCTTAAATGGTTTTGTAACGTTTATGCTAAATATTTTTTTTATAAAATAAGAAGAAAACTAAATTGTAAATCTGTTATTTGTACCGCCCCCACAATCCTATATATGTATTTAGAATTTATATTTAATATGTCACGGCGATTCATTTTTATATATAAGATTGTGTTATAGCATTTCATTTAAATTTTTTTCGTAGTTGATAAATTACCTGATCAATTTAAGCTTTCAATCAACTGAATGATGTTTCAAAATTTAATAAGCAAGATATATAACGATAAGTTAACTAAAATATGTTAAACTTTGTACTATTTTTCAAATAAACATCGAAAGCTTTCGGCAATATATAACTAATAAGAATCAATAATTTTTAAAATGATGGTTTTGGAAATTGTTTATGTTATAACATGCACTGTCGAATACTGAAAATAAATTATTAATTTTAAGCAATTGTTTAAATTTGTAAAATAATAATTTTAATTTATCCTCGTTACTAAACCGTAATAAAAACTTTACTCATGTTTGATTGTATAATAAAAATTATTAAGCAAACAAAAAATAATATGATGATATATTTGATACTAAGATTATGTTCATCTGAACTTTAGCAAATTTATCGAAATATTCAATAAACAAATTTATGAACCCTCTTTTAAATTGGCCATGCCAATAAAATGTTTGTATTCTCTTACCTGAAGAGCAGCATCAGACCTTGTACAAAGCTTCGAAAGTTGTTGTGTCTAGTGATGGAAGACTCAGGATCCAAATCGATATTCCCAAACACCTTGAGTCACAGGTTACAGATAAAAAAAAATAAACAAAAATCCAGGTGTGATTTTAGTTGACACACATTCAAATTTTGCTCAAATTACATTAATGCGTTGAAAAAGAGGTAAATGTTAAAAAAAATAGTTTCAACGAAGCGTTTCCGTAAACCCCCGCATATAATGACAATATGCACCGTTCAAATAGGAAGATAATTCATTAAGTTTTTCAAAAACTGCATAACAATCCATCGAAACAAGGCTCTAAATGGCCTATATATACATAACAACACACATGTCTAAATATATAAAATGATACTACATGACCAAATACATTTATAAAATGTTGGTAAATAAACATTTCTGAAAACATGATACACATAAAATAAAAATAAATGAAAACAAATAAGCCGATCGATGTTGAAAATGAAACAAGCATTTCTTTTTCGTGGAAATCGGTTTGATGAAAGACTTATTGTGTTTTGATTTATTTTTAATCTAATAACTGCAAGTGATATTCAGGTGAACTAAATAACCATGGTCCTGCTATTTCTAATTAATTAATTACTATTTAATGACTATGTGATAGTTTGCAAACAAATTCCATCGGATGCATGAGATCTGTATACAATATTACGGATGAATGTTTTAAATGATTTGTCGATTGAAAACACCAAGTTTGCGCAAAATTATGTGACATGTAATCACGCAATATACATTATATATGCAATGAACATATCACATAATTTGATATTCGATAAAGAGTGATGTGTTCTTATTTAGTTGATGTGGGAAAATTTATGTGACACTCATATAGAAGCAACGGAAAATTTTAAAATTACATGTGTCCGTGAATCGTGGAACCATCAATTTACAATGAGAGTGTAATGTGTTGAATGTGTTAACAGCAAATAGTGGTTGGAATGTGATGACTGATATTCCATAACAGACAAAATCCTGCATGCTCATAGCACGCATGTACTGGAACAATGCACCATATCTGATACTGGGAAAGTGGGGTGTACAATACTGCTGACAGACATCTAATAATGCGCTACAAAAATACAGTATCTACTTCATAAACGACAAAATTTTTGGACGCCATCTTTTACAACATCATGACGTCGAACACATTTTAATGAAAGGTCAAGATATAGGGATAGGCGGACGCCGGAGTCTCCGTCTCACCGAAATAGCAGCAAAAGTGCGCCGAAGAATGTCTGAAAGTTGTTATGACGATTGAGCGCTGTGTCGGGATCAAATTTCATGTTTCCAAATACCTGTATGATCAAAAGCTTCATTCACAAGGATGTTGGTATAAAATAATGAAATCTTCCTAATACTATGTGATTCTTACTATGATGAAGATTAAAAAAAATCTTATTCTGTTCATTCAATATACCTCTATACCTATTTATATACGCATATATTAAATATTATGAAAAAAAAAAACTATCAAAAAAATCATTATGTATTATTATATAAAAACTATACTTCTAAATAAAAACTATGTATAATATTAGAAGTCATTTTATAAACAATAATATTAGACACTCTTCCATTACAAACTTAGGCAGACCACTTGACCACGCAAACCATCGTAGATGCATCCACACGATTTTGGAAAATTCGAACTATTGTTTCTGTGAGCATTTGTGGTTTTGGTGGGTATTTGATTTCACTCATTATGAATCTCAGAAATTTATTTCTGTTGGTGCATAGTGAAAAGTCAGCATTGGATTTCTTACAGAATTCAAAAATTATAGTGGGAAAGAAAATATGCACCAATGGACAACCCCATCCATATTTCATTCAAGAAAAAACTTTCTTCGTGGTGATGTGAAAAACGAATGTGTAAAGCCTCTATAGAGGTACGGAAAAACACTTGGCTAAACCAAACAAAACTTTCTTTGGAAACGGAAGTTCATTTTATTTATTTTTGGTGTCACAAATTAACGAGTATTAAATTTTGTAAACAAGAGTTTGGTATGAATCGTACTATAGTTATCGAATAAAATAACTGCTTACAAAAAGTATGTGTATGGAGATTACAACAAATGAACTCAATGATTGGCGGTGAAGGAATGATGACTGAAATTAACGAGAGCCTCTTTGCTGATCAGAAAATTAACTCGAAAAAAGGATTCCTCGATGGATTTTCAGTGGACTTTGTCAGGAAACGAGCAACTGCTTTCTTGTCAGCATTCATGATAAAACCCTTTTACTAATCTTTAGAGAAAAGATTAGGCTGGGATCAATTATAGTTACAAATTCATGGCAAAAATATAACGAAATTTCATCAATTGACTCCCAGCAACAAATGATCGAATATCCGTTTTATTTTGTTAATCCCACAACACTCACAAATACTCAACAGATGTACTGTATATGGCAATCAAATGAATTGTGCAATATCAGAAAAAACGGGACAGTTAAAAATTTCATGGACTCGTATTTGGCCGAATTCATGTGGAGAAAAGAATTAAACAATCGTGATCCTTTTCAAACCGTAATAGATGATATATCTTCATTTTGGTCTGTTTAAATATAAGTTAAAATTAAGTTCGACTACATATTCAAACATATTAAGACACTCATTATCATACGTTAGTATATAACTTTATCTTTGTTTGAATGGAATTGATACAATTTGCATATATGTTATCTCAGTAGTGGGCGTCAGTGACTGGACTATAAAGGAAGAGTACCCAATATTATATTGACCTTGTTAACACATTTTTACCGTATTATATTACAAATTTATATTATTTAGTATTTTATGTTAAAATTTGCTTTCAGACTTTAAACAATTTCTTAAATCGGCATGAAATAAAAGCTGCGGTTCATCAGAACATGCACAAAGTCCACATGCAATCTGGATTTTGTCTTATGTTTATATATGGAAAAAAATTAACTTTAAATGTGTCTAATAAATGGAAATTTATATTACACCAATCTAGGTGAAAAAATATTTAATAAGTAATTATTATAACTAAATTAATACTTCACTAAAAAAAATGTAAAATTTAAAATAGTATACTTGTATCAAATATTATCTCTAATGTGTTAATAAGTTTCAGTTTCATTCATAAATATCTAAAATTTCGATGGTGTTACTTTTTTGACGTTTTTTTATTTAATCAAAATAAAATTTATGCATTGATTTGATGTTCAAATTTAAAATGAACTTTCATTCCCTTGTACTGTACAAAAACTGCCGGAGAAAAAAATTCCTTTGTAAATATAATTTAGTCGATATAGTAATTTTTTTTACAAATATAAATTGTTGGATCAAACCATCCAAGATCTTATGATTCATAAACCCAAATTTATAATTAAAAATATTATATTTCTATAACATACCTGCATCCCAATAATTGCATAGATGAAAAACAGCATTGCAATTAGCAAGCAAACATATGGCAACGCCTTGAAACTTTGTACAAATGTCCATAATAATATTCTGATCGTGTATCCCTGTCTGAGTAACTTGATTAAACGAGCTGCCCGGAAAAGCCTCAAAAATCCAACATTAAATGCATTTTCCTGCGAATAAAACAATGAATTTGTTTTATGAATCCAATTTTTAAATTTGTTTTATTATTATTTTTTCGCTAGCACTGAATTAAAAACTTACACCCAATTCCAAAATCAAAGCATCGATAATGCTCCCGATAACTGTTATCAAATCAAAAATATTCCAAGGGTCTTTGAAAAAGTTCTGAAACAGAAATATATATAAATTATAATTTCACAATAAAAATTTAAATGACAGTTCAAAAAGTTAGATATATTTTAATTTCAAGATTTCAAATTTTATATATTTTCAATTATTGAAAAAGGAAAAGAGTAGAAATATTAAAAATCTTAATTATTTAAATATAATATCAAAAAATCGGGAATTTTGTTTTAAAACTAATCATTCTTCAGAAAAGAAGTATTTAGTATATTATAATTAGTAATAAAATTCATAAAACTACAAATTCTTTATCTGAATTTTGACAATTTGTAAAAATTTTGGTCTTTTCAAAACTTCAATACAGTTTATTGATATTGTTAGCTTTATTGTGTTCATCAACAGCGTAGTTGTAATAAATTGTAAAATATCTAGAATAGAACTAAATACTTTTTTCTAATTATCACAAACTATTGTTAACGACCACAAATTCCATCATCAATAAACTAAGTGAAGCTTTTTGAACTCCTATAATAATATTTACAATCCTATGATAATAAATTAAATAGCTATTGTCTAACCATTAGTTTAATCAAGCCTAATATAAAAATAAATAATTTCACAGTAAATATTGAACTGATTTTAATCATATTTTATTACACTAATTATAATATTCTTTTGGAAAGTTACAAGATGTTCTTATTTTATCATTTACTATATGATTGAAATTTTACAATACGTTTTTTGTGTATATTAAAAAAATAAAAATAAAATTTTAATTGCTATTTGTTTTTTAAAGGAACAACTTATATAGTATGACTAAAACTATAAAGGCAAGTCATAATTTTTGTCTAACTTGTTATAACTACGAAGGAAAACATAATACTAGGTTTTTTAAATAAAACAAAGATAGGAAAAAAAACTATATTGTTTTGTAAAAAAAACACTAATTTTCCGAAAAAATGTTTTGATATGATTGTGAATATTTTTTTCAAAATATATTATCATGAACATTTTTACGGACTAAAAGGTATATATGTAATAAAGAAATTTATATTATATTATTTATAATATAATCAACACTACTTTGATCAAAAAAGCAATTAAGGAATCTAAACTTCTATAATAATTTTACTTGGCTATATCAACTATGATGAAATAAAACAAATATAATAGTATACACACACACACACACACAATTTCATTATTGTTTGAAAATGAAAAGTTGATATTGTAAAAATATCAGGGAGTCAAATCAAATATTTGTGAATGTGTATATCTAAAAATAATAATTTAGATTTTTATGCTAGATACAATTAAATAATTTTCTAATTGGAATCTCTTACCCGACTCGATCATAATATAGACACGTTTTAAATTTACAGTTACCTTGCATCCGAACGCTATAAGCTTCAGAACAGTCTCCAACAGGAACAGAAGTGTGAACACAAGGTTCATGAAGGTGAGTGTATCAATCAGAAGAGGTGGAGCTTCGTGAAACTACGAGAGATAATTTGCAAAAAACAACCCGATATTTAGAGCAACTTTCTTTCACAAATTTTAAAAATAATAATCGAAAGGTCAAATCACCTTTTACATGTTTATATAATACTTCAGAATTAGTGTTTGATTATTATTTTATATGTAAAAAATGATTTGGAAGATCTTTTGTATTTTCTATGATTGAAGTATTCTTTTTATTGAAAAAGTATGGTGAAAGAATATTTTCGATAGATGCCAATATGCAGTATGTGTTTTTTACTGCATAAAAGCTTGATATGTGTTTTTGAGAATCATATTGTTGCAGTAAAAGAATGTTGCCTGTTTTTTGTTTATAGTTTTTGCATGTTTACACGTTCAAATAATGTAATATTGGATTCATGATGGAATTCCATTTGAAGATGTCTTTTATGTTTATTTTGTAGTGCATATGCATCAAAAATACAGCATATTGAAATCTACTATTTTCACAATGCCATGCACATGCGATTTGTATTTGATAAAAGTTTCCAAATCGAAGTACGCAAGCCAACATGCATGTTGCATTACTCAAGCAAATCATTCACTGAAATAAAATTATTTTTACAGAAAAAATCCTAATTTTTTAATTACTTTGATGAAATTTATGTATTTTTCCTTTATTGCTCTTGTTCAATAAAGAATATATTCTATTTTTTCTACTTATAAATGTAAACTACTGTACATCATTTTTTTAAAAAATTTCTATGTACCTTCTACGATAATATTAATGCGTTCTAATATTTGGTTGATTGGTCAAATAACAATATTTACAATAATATGACATTTTGCAGTTTCTTGAAAAAAAAATAAACATTAAAATGTACATTTTTTTAAAAAAGTTTTTAAGTAGTTCAATTTTTGATATAATAATTTGCTCAGCCGATTCTAAGTCTTTATTTTGATTATTATGTGGAGAATAAATAAATTTGAACATGTGTAAAACTAAAATCACTAAATATTTCATTTAAGTTCGTGGAAATTGTGTAGCTTTTATAATTTTTTAGTATAATTTTAATGAAGTACGTTTCTACAAATTAACGAACTTGAAATACATTCAGCTTTCTTTTCATATATATACATACATAACAAAATGCTAACCATATTCACCTATTGTGATTGTAACTACAAAATAAATCATTCTTTTTTCATTTCAATTGATTTTATTCGAAAAGAATGAAATATCATGCAAATTCATCCATTTGTTACTTTATCATCAACAGATAATACTTTGATATGAAAAAAAAAAACATTTAATAATCTTTTTTAAGAGACTTTTATCGTATTGAAATTTTATTTCAAATTTTATAATAAAAGTCATTCAATTTGTGTCAAATCACGAATTATGATTTAAAAAAACCTAACATCACTAATTACTTGAAATCTAACCGGTACAACATTGCTAAATTATATTTTCAATTTATTACTCATTCTGTAATAATAATAGTTTGACTAGAAACAATACAGTATTTTAGTTTGATCACATAAAATTTTCAGAACAAAATGCAAATTTATTACTCATTCTGTAATAATAATAGTTTGACTACAATTTAATCACAATTTTGTTTGATGCAAAAATAAAATCCAATACTAAATCAAATATGCACTTGTCATGCAACATGCAATAATAAATTCATGCACTTTTACTAAATATCAACTGTCAATCAAAAAATACATGCAGGACAAAATGCATTTTATTTTTAAAGCCAAAGCGTTGAATCAATAACATGCATAGTGCTATCGGGAATCAAACTGAAATTAAAATAATCTAGTTGGACTCGAAATAATAAAAAAAAATATATACACAGGATTAAATCAAATTTATAAAATAAATATATACTTAGTACCTCTTGTATGTCGCATTGATAAATTTATTTTCTTGAGTTGTATAAGCGGAGGCTTGATTTAGTTTTTTTCTCCTAATAATACATTCATGGACATTTATTAAATTTGTTTTGAAAAAATTTAAGTAAATATTATTAGAATCATATACTTAGTGTCAAATGTCCATTAATGTAAGAAATTTTAAAAAACAACATTTATCTCTATGTTCAGGTATTGTTGACTTGAAAAGCTGTTGCAAGATACTTACCATGTAATAGGTACTAAAATTTATAGATAGAATATTTGCAATTTATTATTTTTACATATAAAAAACATTCTAGAGACAAAAAATATATATACATTCCTAAGTAAAAAAAGTTATGTTAATGTTTAGAACTACAAGTACCTTTAAGTTAATAATTCCGTGGTATTTTAATTTAATTAAAAGTTCATTCAATAGAATGAAATTTAATTCAAACTTTATCTATTACCTTTGACAAAATCATAACATATTATAATGTAGACAAAGAAAATCGTGTCAATTGGTGTATCGTCAAAAAAATGATAAAAAGTGACGAGTAATTAGATAAGTATGATGATTTTATAAATTCCATCTCAGAAACGAAATTTTGTTATGAGATTCATGTTCAATTAAAAATAGTTATATTATATATATTTTTCGAATAAATTTTCTATTCCAAAAATAGAACATAAGATCATACGAAGAAATATCAATAGTTGATTTATATATATCAAAAGGAATCTGGTTTTGTTTGAAATAAATACCATTTTCAAAATATATTTTCAGGAATCAAAAAATATGTGTTTCAAATCATATATGCAAAATATATTATATGGTTATATATGTTTTATACTTATATATGACTTATTTTCATATGCAATTAATATAAGCTTTGACAAGTCAACAATAACTATGAAATACAAAAATCTTTATTTAGCGATAATAATAAAAATAATATTATATTGCATTTTCAAACACTCAAATTTTTTTCCGAAAAAAATACAAAAACGTGTATGTACAAATTTTCCAATATCATCATGTGTATGTAAAATAATATTTGAAAAAGAAGTTTCTTTCATTTGGATGATTTCAATGTTTTTTTTTTTAATTTTCAAAATAATGAACATACACATTTCAATATTATAATACAAAGATATAATAAAATAACACATATTCAAAAAAATATGTGTTTGGAATTTTTTAAGTTTTCGGAGAATATAATTAAAAAGTATGAAAGTCATAGATTTAATGATAAAATTTGCAAATGAAAAAAAATTGAGAATATAAAAAAACATCAACAAATATTTTTTTATGAATCAAATCATTGAAGATTAAAAGCAAAATAATTCCATCATTAAATCTATGCTTCTTTTAACAATAAAGTAAAATTGAAAATATCAATTTGAAATGCAATACTTTCAGATAAATGTTTTTTTCCTTCTGAATGAACTTTAACTTAAATCTACAAATTCAATGAAAATTACATAAAAATAAATTAACTTACTCTTGCACAAAATATTCCTAAATGAAATTACGAAGCATTCTTTTCTAAATAAACTGAACTCATTTTTCATTTTTATACTCACTTTTACCCCGTACGCGATGATTTTCATCACTGTTTCCACTGAAAACATCCCAGTGAATCCCATGTTGGAATACCTCAATATTTCTGAATATGTGGAACCTTGGTTGTGATACTGCAGCAGATGATTTAATTATTCCAATGTGCATTATTTTTTACCAGGTGAAAAATTCATGTGTAAAACATTTCGGAATCGTTTCGTCCATTTATTCCATATGTCGGTATCACCATTCATGTCGTTTAAATAGTAACATCCAATATGTAATTATTTTGAGTTAACATCGAATTACAGACATAATGTAAAAAGAAAACAAAAATATATTTGTTAGTTTCTCGTATCTACTCGATAAGTTATGTTCCACGTTTGTAGAACTGATTTTTTTTTTTGGGCATGTAAGAGAAAATGTTTTTTTCGTAATTTTGGAAATAATAAAAATAATCAAGGTTTAAAAACGAGGTTGCATGAAAAGTCGGCGAAAAGCATAAGTTCAATAATAAAACATCAAAGGAATAAAATAAAATGATGCAACATAACGAAATCATACTTTCATATGCGAAAACTATTCAAACATGTTTTTTTGCAATTAAATCAAATCCCGTAATTCAATTTAACAAAGACATGCATATTTGTTATAAAAATACTTATTTTCAACAGAGACACATTATTTAATAATAAATCGTTTATATGTTGCGATTCTCTTGCATTAGTGCATTATATTTGTTTGTTATTATTTTGTATTTATAAAATTTATTAAAAACGAGGTTTACAAACAGGCATCACAAATTATAATATATATCATGCAACATAAAAAAAATAAACATTTTTTCATTCAACACACAAACAATTTACTAATTTCATGCTCGGAAAACATATTTTCTCAATTGTGATATCTGGCCTCGGAACTCAGTGCAAAATAATATGAATTTTTAAAAAAAATTATAAAAATGTATATGAAAAATGAGAAGGTAATTATTTCATAATTCCGTAAAAATGAGGAAAAAAAATCATTCATCACAAAATCATTGAAATACAATAACAGAAAAAAATTCATGACTTAATGAATTAATCGAAATGATAAGAACATGCATGAGTTTTTGTAAAATAAATATTTGATGGCAAGATGCATAATGAAATAAAGTGTTGAAATGAAAAATCATGCGAATATTAACTGTAATGCATTTCCAGTACACTTATATGCATAAATAAATTCGAAAGGCCAATGCATACATAGAAACACATAATCATGATGCCACATATAATTCCATGCAATGTGTGTTCGATTGTATGTATCGTATGTTTAACGGTGAATGTATTATGTGTGTATTTTATCAGATTTAAATATTGCATTCGAGACTGTAATATAGATGTTCTTTTTGATATCATTTCATGTGAAATATGTTATATTTTCAGTAATAAAATTCACATTTGATGGTTTCATAAAGTAAAACAATATAAAAAAGAATTACACAGTCACGAAATATTTTTTTTATGTAAGAATATACCCTTTTCATATGAATCAAAATAATTTTTATCATTTTCATTTGAAATATCAACTTTTATGACACTATTGTTAGAATAACATATATTTTTAATAGTGAAAACCTATTTTACCTGTAATGTGATTTAAATATTAAGTTGACCAAATTCATCCATTAAAAAATTCACAATAATCATATTACAATTTCCAATAGTCATTGGTGTTTTCAAAATGATTATAATGCCTCGAATCATTAAAAAGTTTCAGCTTGAATATTAATTATTAAGGGCTATATTTTTACATTTCATGTAATCTTAAATGCTATGAGATTATGATATAGATATCAAATTCATATGTTGGTAATTTATAGAATTTTGTCTATATAAATGTATATATTTTTTCATTATCGAGTTGAATATAATTTGATAATATACCTTCATCATTAATAATAATGTGTTGAGAACAATAAGCGCCATAATCAAGTATTCAAAAGGAGTGGAAACGACTACCCTCCATATTTTGTATTTAAAACTTGATCTTTTACTTGGCATATAGCGTTCTAATGGTCTGGCTCCTATCGTGAAATCTATGCAGGATTTCTGTAAAAATTTAGTGAAATCGTATAATATCATATTCAAAAAAATATTTTTCAATATAGTTTTCCACTTATATAATAAAAATTTGAAAGCATAATCACTTACTTGATTTTTATCTATTTCTCCATCTTGAAGTTCGGCTTCACCCTGTTCTTGGAAAGTGATGATAATAAGGGCAACGAATATGTTAACGAAGAAGAATGGGAACACGACGAAATAAACAATGTAGAATATAGACATTTCAATGCGAAAATTTCTGATTGGACCTCTTTCTTCATATGTTGCTGCCATGGAATTTTGAAGTACTCTGAAAAAAATACATTAATTTATTTATAAGAAAGAAGAAAAATTGAAAAGAAATCCAAAGAACTCACATCCAAAACTTACTGTGGCCACCCTTCACCCGTTTGTACAGCAAATAGTGTCAACATAGCAGTTGCCACATTATCGTAATGAAAGCTCTGCGTTCTCCATACTCTCTTTTCTCTCCTCGGCAAAAGGGATTCCGAATCGAATACAAAATAGGAACCCCTAAAAATTGATTGAAACAATAATCAATCTGATTTATTATGGAGAAAAACAGATGTAAAGAATATGGAAAAATACTAACTGACACTCCTCAATGGTATATTTGCTTTCATCCGAGCAATGAAAAAACTTCCCATTGAATAATTGTACAGCTATCACCGCGAATATAAATTGAAAAAGGATATATACAATAAGGATGTTAATAACATTTTTTAATGAGTTGACAACGCAGTCAAACACAGCCTTCAACTTTGGCACCCGCTTAATAGTCTTTAAAGGACGTAATACTCGCAGTACTCTAAGGGATTTGATTGTCGATAGGTTTTGACCAGCAGAACTTCCACTTAAAATCAAATGAAAAAATTTGATTTTAGACAGTGCTAAATCACATTCCCATATACATATAAAAATATCTAAATATTTCAAAATAGTAAAATTTTGGAAAACTCACCTCATGTCAAAGCCAAAACTAACTGCCGCACAAATGACTACAACAGCATCCATAATGTTCCAAAATTCCCTTAAATAAGCACCAGGATGAAGTATCACACCCAAATCTACTATTTTTAATAACATTTCTATAGTGAACACTCCAGTGAAAGCATAATCAAAATAATTTAATATAACGTTTCTGAAAAGGTAAAATGAATCAAACGTCAAAAATATATTTTTAAATGTTTTGAAATTTTTCAAAAGTCAAGTCAATAATATACCTTGAACTTTCATCATCTACAGGGTCTTCGGCTGCTAAAGCTATAGAACTTAATGATATAACAACCATTATGAAGAAATCAAAATATCGTAAATTTACTACCCAATGGGCAGCTCGTCGAATTCTAAAAAAACGCAATTCTGTTAGTTTTTTTAAAATTCTTTATAAACTACATATAATAAAATTATAAGCTTACGGGTTAGTGGGGGACAAAATAAACATTGAAGAATAAGGCAACATGGGTTTGGGTCCAGTCGTTATATCTTCTTCTTCGTCTTTCTTAGCTTCTTCTTTTTTCTTACCCTTTAATCAAAAATTATATAATAATTAAAAATAAAACTCTTCAAATAATAGAAAATAATTGGAAAACAACACTCAGGCAATAATATTTCACAGCATCAGGTATAAAAATGAATTTTTGGCAATAAACATTATTAAATTTATATGACGAAGCAAAAGCTCCTCACTAATCTACACACACACCTTGGTGTTTCATTATATTTATATAAATAAACAAGCAATAAATTTAAATATTCAAGAAACATACAAACATTAAAGGTAAAAAAGCTAAAAAGGTGGTATACGAATTGCACAATGGTCAAAAATAAATGAAAATAAAAATACTTGTACATTGCGTACTCTTATATATGTTATGACAAAAATATGTTTGAAAAAAGATTAATTGTGATTAAAAAACAAAATTCATCATCATCAAATGAAGTATTTTTAATTTTTAATATCCCATAAAATTTTCAACTGATTTTTTTTGTTTTGTGCCGATTATCTAACTTTTGTAAGTTCCAAAACGTATCCCTTGTCAAATGGTCTCAAACTAATAGCTCAGCTACTGTCCATAACGATTTTCACATAACTCCAGTGATTAGCGGGAATTGGTGCATTTGATAATATGATTTTAAATCGATTACACTTTTGTTGAAGGTATTAATTTGTTTAGTTTAGTAAAGTTATGCAATAAAAAATTGTCTATAAAATAAATTTAACAAAAAATCTGAAAAACTTATTCTCACCATAACATATACATAACAAATCACCAATGCTAAATTTTACAAGCTAGGAATGGAATATTCAACATTTTTTTATTGTTGAAATTATATCATAAAAACATCAAATATAAAGGTCCTAATCCTCTTACAATTTATTTTTATATAGTATTCAAATTCAAATTCAAACTAATGGTATCTGCATAAATTCAAATTAACATAACTTGAACCTAACGAAAAATTTTTGCATGAAAAATTTGTTAATTTTGTAATACTTAGGCCATCAAATGCTTATTATTATAACATGAGTATAATCAACGAATTATTATAAAACTTCTTTGACAATTTATAACTACTTTAATAACTGTATTATTAATTAATATTTAAGTATTGTTTTTTTTTTCAAAAATAATTTGATATTCTAAAGTAACGAATTCCACATGTTGCCAAATTATAATATATCCTGAATATTTTTAAATATAATATGTACAGTTTATTTTTGAAAACAAAAATTATGTTTTATCACATTTAGAAAAAATATCTTATAATTATACTAAAATTTTCATTTGATCACACTATGTTATGGTTTAAACTATTATATAAAAGAAAACATCAAGTCTAATTATTGGTTATTATATTTTGTATCTCTTTTATGAGTTAAATTACTTATTTTTATTTCAAGTTATAAATCACATAAATATATTATACTATATCTCATACATTAATATAATAATTTAATTCTCCTGAATAACAGATTCCAAAATAGATTTTTAAAATCACTCGAATATTTCTCACCTAAATATTCACTAAACATCGAGCGATAACTGTATATATTATATTAAAAAAAACCTACCTTATGTATGTTTTTCAAAATATATAACATGTGCTACAAATTTCTAATTCACAAATAGAGCTTAAAAAAATTTCATATCTAACAAATAGATTTTTGTTGTGAAATAACAGTAATATAATAATTTTTCATGCATAATTTATATTGAAAAATTAGTGAATCTATTATTCAATAAAAATTTCCTTGATTGAACGACTAAAACTATTCATCGTATAACTAAATTTCTACATCTTATATTTATTTTGGTAGACATGTAATGTAATAAACACATACCACAACACACATGTAAAAGGATTTAAATAAAAGCGGAAAAAGTGCGTATGAAAATCATACAAATTTTTTAACACATTATTTATAGCACCAAAATAAAACAAAGCAAGTCACAATAAGCAACACATATAAAAAAATAAATAATTGAAATAACATATAATACAATAGTTTCTAACAATATAATTATGGTTTTATGAAACTAAATATTTCACTATGAAACTTCTTTATTATTTTTTTCTTTCTATGAGATGAAAACTATTAACAGCTTTTGATAAGAAAAAAGATCTTAATTTGAAACATTTATTAACACCTATTGAGAGAAAAATTATAAATGAATGATACTTGTGATTCAAGTTAACATAAGTGTACAAATTTCACATATGTAATGATAAAAACTAATTATTTATGGAACGAAATTTTAATTTTTTTCTAATACTTAAAATGATCCATTTTGTCAAGTGTATTTTTTTGCATAAAATTTTATTTAAATTTCGTTCAAATAATTAGAAAGCTAAGAATCAAGAAGAGATATATCAAAATTTTTATCATTAGTATGCAATATTTTGATATTCTTAAAGTAAAAATTTCAGAGCAGTACATTTATTTTAAATATTCAAGAATCAAAAGTGACAAAAGGTAAAAATCAATAAAAAGGCATTAACATTTAAAGCAGAAACTGCCACACGTGCATTTCATCACGTATATAAAAATAAAATTAACAGCTTCTCAATTTTTTTTTTCATAAACTGACAACTTTGTAAATGGATATATATATAAATGTGTAAACAATAACCCTCCTCATTTTAAAGCAAGGCTTTACCTTTCTATGAGGGACCGATGACCCACCACCCAAATCGACTCTCAGAGGCGAGCCATCGCTTAAATGCAGAGCTTCCATCTCTTTCTCAAGTTCCTGATTATGCGATTTTGATGATTATTGATAACAAATGCGAAAAAGTGCAAAAAAAAATTCAATTTTAAAACATGATAATATTCGGTAAATAAAGCTAAAAAAACTTAATGATGATAATGCTTATTTTACTCATGATACATAAGTGTATGAATTTTATTTGTGAAAATATATTTTTTTTCAATTTATTGTACATTATTTTATATAACAAAAGACAATATAGGTTATTCAATGGGTGCTGAATTTTTTTTTTTGAAACTTTTAATTATCGACATGAAAAATGGAAACTTAATCTAACTACTATTAGTTTTATTTTAAGCGAATCTACAAAATAACAAATGAAACAAACCTGAAGCTGTTTTTCTTTATCTTCTTCTTCTTGTTCCTCTTCGGCAGCAGTTAATTCCTACATATAAAAGTTATTATTGATATTTTTGTAAACATAAGAATTATTATAATATATTTATGATATAAATCACATTACCTGAGCATTAGCAAGATTATCCACAGCGATAGCCAAGAACACATTTAGAAGTGTGTAGTTTCCAAATAGCACCAGAATAATAAAATAAAGTGAATAAATCATGCCCTTTTTCGCTCCACCTTGAGACACGATTCCTTGATACATAACTTCATTCCAATCTTCTCCTGTTAATATCTGAAACATTGGCAATTTATTAAGAAACCATACAATGATATTGTGTTTTCTTTATAGGTGATAATTTTTTTACTTGAAATACGGTCAACAGGGCTATCGGAAAGGTGTTGAAATTTGTCGGCGGTGTACCGTCGTCGAAATTAAATTGTCCACCAAATAATTGCATTCCAAGTAACGCAAAGATCAATATGAATAAGAACAGAAGAAAGAGCAGTGATATAATGGACCTCATAGAGTTGAGCAACGATATCACCAAATTTCTTAAGCTCGACCAGTACTTTGTAACCTGCAATATTTTAAAATTCATTAGTATCGTATCGAAAGTCATAAAATCATTTTATTAACAAACCTTAAATATTCTAAGCAATCGCAGAGCTCTAAGCACAGAGAGACCAAAAGAGCCTCCCTTCACTTCTGACCAAATAACTTCGAAAATTGAGCCAGATATAACAACACAATCGAAACGATTAAAAGAAGATTCAAAATATATTCTTGGGCCCAAAGCATATACTTTTATCCACATTTCCATCATAAAAAGGCCTAAGAAAACAAATTCCGCATAATCTGAAAAATAATTTAAGAAGTAATTAATATCACAGTTTTTTATAATGTTCATCAAAAAATTTTTTTTGTTACTTACATAAAAATTGTGTCAACCATTTGGGTTGATGATAATGCTCTACTGCTACACATATCGTATTGAAGAGTACTAAAACGATGACAAACCAATAAAACCATTGCGTTTTAACAGTATGTCTTATCCAGAACCGAAATCGTTTTTCGGCTCTCCAAAAATCTGCACATTTCCCACCACTTCTAACTTTGCTCTTTAAGTAACCTGCAAATCCACAAAATCAATTTTCATTCAATAAAACCATACTTTTCTATGAAAATTTATTTCTAATTCGTGCTTATGCTATTGTTTAAATAAGGAATGCATATTTCAAATCATTCACATGATTGTAATCCAATAAATGAAAAATTCGAATACTTTCAATGAGATCATCGATACTTTTTATAATAAAATGGAATAAAATGATCAAAACAACATTACAATATACAGATTGAAAAGGAAAATTCCAAAGTATTATTTTTCTTTAGAATATAATTAATTTGTATGATTTACAATATGCACATACATTTCAATGAATTATATATTAATAATAAATAATTTATCAACTAGTTCTCATTTTGCATACAAACTACATAATGCAAAACCCCTGCAAACTGAAGACAGTACATACATATACTCATTATACATTACGTTATACAATTGTTTTCAAAATTGGCATTGAGTTTGGAAATTTCTCGTTGATGCTCAAATCATTTTGAATCATGTTATGATCGAGTTATGGACTTTCAAATGTACCTATAATGAATATCAACTCATACTAAGTAATACTAAAATTGTGAACTAGAGAAAAAAAATACTAATTTCAAAGTATACCATTAGATTGTTAATAATAATAAAAAATTGTAATATATTTATCGATATATTTAAATATTCTCCGAATCCAATTATTCGAATAGTTAGCAAAAATAATATTAATAATTACTTTGTGATTATTTATAAAAATAATGTAATAACTTTAATTAAAACTAATTCAATTCAACCGATTCGATGCACATGCAAATATATTGAAAAAAAATTTACTTTTACAACACAATACAATTGGTTAATTCATATAAAAAGTATAAAATATATTATATATAAAAATCGAAGATACCAACATTACATTTTACCAACTGAAGATATATAGATATATGTTATATTTGCCAATCAATAATTTGTTAATAAAATATAATGTATTAACTTTTCAAATATAATGCATACTAGGATACTGTCCATTTGTACCTGTTTAAAAAGTTGTATATGAATATATACCATGATGTATCGAACTCATACATTATAATCCTAAATAGCGGTTGGAGTTGTCAGCATTAGCAGGGTTGTTATAATTAATATTTCTATCAAATTGGTGCAGTATTAGAAAAATATAAAAAAAAAAATAAAAACAAAAGGGTACCATCGCCAAGTAAAAATCACCAATACGATAAAAATATCTTGTTTATTTACACAGGAAATGAATTGGTAAGAAGCTTTTGTGAAAACCAAATGAAAAACCTATGAATAATGAAGCCAAAATCAATAAAAAACTGATGATTTACAAAATAGACCTTTAGCATCATAAACAAGATGCAGCACAGCCTTCAAATCAACTAGGGGTCTAATGGTCCTACAGTCATCTCACGAGCTTATAATATTATATATTAAATCAATGATATAAATCTCACGATACATATTTTATATATTATAATATATAAGGTATTTTACATGAATGATTCTAATGAAAATGTATTCTGTAATCTTATCATTTTTCTACTTTTTAAATTGTTACATGTGTCCAAATATTACATTTATGATGGAAAAAAATATTGATGAAATAAATCCAAACCAACGAAAAGCAGAAAAATGTAATTCTCAATAATGCTTATGGAAACCAACTAAAACTGGGAATTATTACGTTATATTTTGGGCAATATATGAGGAAAAGTGAAAAATACCCTGTAGTTGATGACTGCATGACAACAACAACCATACCTTGTTTTTTCTTTGGAACTGCCACCATTATTGGAATAAAAAAATATACATGAGACAAATAAATATCAAAATCTAATAGGATCAGATCAAACTAATTTGATTGGACTAGACTTGAAAAACTAAGAATGTTTTTTTAGATTATATTTTCACTAAATTTATTTTATAAACACATAATTTTTTTCATAAATACTAAGAATCTATATCTGAAAAATACTAATGACTAAAGAAGACAATGTTTATAATTTTGAATTAATTCATCATTCATGATACTAGTTTAAAACATTTCTAATGAGATTTTTAAAGTCTCCTAAAACTATAATTCTGCGAAATAGAATTTTAATTTTTTTTTTATGAAAATCGAAAATTTTCTATCACTAAATAGTTCTCTGGTTATTATTTTTCTAATAAAAAGTTGTTATAGAAATTCTAATATCTGTTAGAAAATGATCAAATACTAATAAATTCCCTGATTTGTTTTCATACATCCATTTTTGTTACTTTTCTTCTTTTTTTTTAGCGATGCATAATGTGAAATTAAACATTGGAAAAATCTAAAAATTAAATATATACAACATACCATCATCTCCACAGTCTTCTTCCTGTTCCTCCTCTTCTGTGTCAGTGCTTTTACTTTTACCTAAGTTTTTGAGTTTTTTTCTTTTAGCTGCTGCTCTTCTTCTCGCTAAAAATATATGTGGTTTATAAAAAACTTTTCAAACTCCTCAAACTTTTTCCTTAAAATTATTGAGTTTAAAAATATATAATGTATACCTTCAATTATATGCATTTTTTCTTCTTCTGTTGTCCTTTCTTCAGCTAAAATTACTTCCTCTGAAATTTTAAACATTCAAATTGAACAACAGATGATACTTGTTTGAAATTTAAAAAAAAATATTGTAATTTCAATTAAAGCAGGAAATCATTGAATAATATAATATAATGGTATCCCATTTACCTGCTTTACAAATCCATTCTACATATCCATTCAACTCTCTTTCAAGTTGTTGTTGCCGTCTTAATTTGAGAAATTCTTGTCTATTTTCTACTTTTTCTCTCTCCTTAGCGAACTCTCTACAATTAATGTTTAAAAAGTGTTAACTATTCTAGCAATACAATATCTAATCATAAGTTATTAGTGTATAAGCATTATAAATATAAAAATTTTATGAGAAACTTTGAAATACCAATATATAATGACTAGCTTACAATGTTATAATTTTAGATCAAAACAATATATAAATCCAATTAAAAAAAGCTTTTTCAACAATAAATTTTTCAAATAACAATCAAGCTATAACATATCAAATTTGTTACAATTATAATTTATTCGAATTTCTGGCTTAATCAACTCATTCTTGACGAATTTAATTGATCTTTTTAATATTTTCAGTACAAAATACATTTCAAGCTTACAAAACTATGAAGCAAAATTCATGTCTAAAGTCAATACAATTTCACACCATTCTAATATACAATGAAAATCCTTTGTATTCTTCAAAAATACCTGCCCGCGTAATCCAATTTAAATAAGCCCCAAAATCCTGATAAAATTGTTGTCTTATTCTTTCTTTTTGAAATTGAGCTCTCCTTTCAACCCTTCCTCTTTCATTGGAAAATTCTCTATTTTGCAAATAAAATAAAATAAACTAGAATAATTTAAATTATAAGAAATAATAAGAAAAACAATTATTGAACATAATAATACGCTCGAGTAAGTAGTCAATGCAATTAAAAGAAAATTATCTCTTCCGACCTTTCCTTTTAATTTTTCATTATATAAGTCGAATTTTACCATTGATTTTTTTTATTTATTACAACTCATATTTTGATATTCATTTACACACAGTTATCAAAATAATTATAAAAAATGTTTGTAATTACCCACTAAGGACACCCAAAACAAGGTTGAGCATAAAAAAGGAACCCAACACTATGAGAGGCACAAAGTAAATCCAATTGAACGAACTGCCCATAGCATCATTCGTCTGAAAAGTAGAATACAATAAACACATTATGTAAAAGGATTTCAATTTATGAAAACGCAAACGATATTATAAAAGAATCAATATTTACCCAATAAAGTATGGAAGTCCACCCTTCCATAGTAATACATTGAAAAACAGTGAGCATAGCAAAACCTATGTTATCAAATGAAGTTATTCCAAAATTAGGTCCATCCCACTGTTCTAAGCATGTGGATTCTGTTTTAGTATAATTACATACAAAAGCTCCCTGTGGCGCTATTGTCTCATTATCTGCATTACAAGGTGTTTCGCCTTCACCTTCTTTTACTATTTGTTCTAAAATTCAATCATGATTCATTAGTTATACATGTTATTTTGTGAATAATAAATATAAATAAATAACTACTGTTGATATTATATATAAATATTTTATATGAAACATCTATCAATTTCAACGTAATTGAAAATTTAATTTTTTTTTAAAGCTATGTCAATTAAGTTTATAGTTGAAGATTTCCATTTTACAAGAAGATCATAAAAATTCTACACATTAAAATGAAGATTTACAATGTCAAAAGCCACTAGGTATAATCAATTTACAATCCCGATTTTCACGTGTTAAATTTACAAATTTGAACGTTACTAGATATAAATGCACAAAGTTAACTAATGTAAGACTTATTCGATTTTCAGAGCACAAGAACATAAACATGCATAATATAAATGACCACAAATTTAATACTAACGTAAATTTTCTAAGCTATAACATGATTTATGGAGGGCACCAGAGTAAAATTCCAGGCCAATAATTGCAAAGATGACAATGGCAAATAATACCAATAATCCTATTTGTAATAAAGGCGCCATCGCCTTTATGATTGATTTGAGCACCACTTGTAAACCTACAAAATATTTTTAGTGATTAGAAAGTATAATATATCATTTTTAAAATGTGCACGCTTCATATGGACGAAATGTACATATAAATGAGTGCCCATTATTATGTTTTTAAATAAGTTGATTTTTTAAATAAATGTTAATATCAAAATGCAAAATCTACAATATCTAAGAATATTTTTAAAACATAATTAAAAAAAATCTAATGTGTAATATGCGAATGTATCAGATTAGTTGAAGTTATGTCGCATTATTCCAATTTGATTCATCATTATCATATGCAGTATGTATAAGAACAAGGCCTTTTCTGAATACTATTGAAAGCTTTTTGGAAAGTAACTCTCGAAGAGTTTGAAAATTGAATCATTCCTTCCAAATAGTCTCAGGCCAACATTACATGATCATTAGCGAAAATTTTTCCTTATCATAGTGATAAGTAAAAGTTAACTCTCGAAGAGTTTGAGTACCGATAATCATAGATTGCCAATGAACATTAAAAATTTAAAATATTCGATAGATATTTACTTAGTTCCCATTTGTCTCAAATGCATACAAACACAATGTAATATACAAAACTCACTAGGTATCCCGGAAACCAGTTTGAGCGGCCTTAGCACCCTGATTGCTCGCAAAGTCCTCAGGTCTACTTCAGGCCCATCCTGCGGGAACTGCGTGATGAACCTGTACGCGACATTAACATACACACGTCTAGCTACTACAAAACTCACCAAGAAAGCTATCTAGTTTTTTGCATAATAAAAGAAACCAATTTTTATAAATAATCATAAGTAAAACAAGTATGAAAATTGGTTTCTTTTATTCTATACAAAAAAAAAACTGTAAATATATTCTATTCTATTTCAATTAAAGGACAATTACTGTAAATTTTAAGTATACATTTATTAAAATGTGATATGATCTACTAAATTCTACATTCTATTAACTAATTAGAATTAAAAATTTGCTCTATTTTTTTTTCAAATTAGATAATATTGTAAGTTAAACTTTTAAGAAATTTTTTTCATATCTACTTAATCTAGGATTTTGTATGTAAATGACTTTTTCTATTTTAAAATAATAAAATGTAAGCACGGAACTATTATAAAATTTGTTGTATCTTGATAAATTTTGTAAGTAATGTAAAATTTATTATACATAAAAAAAATTAAAACAGCTTCGTTTAAATATTCAGGATTTGAGATGATTCTTACAATTCAGAACGTATAAAATTCTGAATTCTAAAAAAGTCCTGGAACCCCGAATATAGAAATAAACATTTTATATTTCATAGTGATACACTTTTATACTACTCACACATATGCATGGATTAAATCTAAAAATATTTTGTTATTTAAAAGTCATAAATAGGCATCTATTAGCTATATTATTCCATAAAAATCTTGATTCTATGAGTCGAGCTTTACTAATTGTAGGCTACTGGAAAGATCTGTATTAGAAAACAATTTCAATCCCAAGATTGGATATGATCCCTTACTTGGGATTCTGGAGACCAATTTGAGAGGACGCAGCACTCTGAAGGATCTCAACATTCTCAAGTCCACGTCTACGTTGCTCTCTGCAAATATTGTCATGGACCTATCCCCATGTTTGGAGACAAAGCTCTTTTGAATATCATTTTTTTTAACAAATATATAAATAAATCTATTTACACCTGATTCAAGCGTACTTGATTTTACATAAGCATCACTGAACATAATTTTCAATCAAATCTTCTCTTTCAGATACTTATTCATAATCAAACGAAGCCTTTTTTATTTAAATTATGAAAAATTGTACCTTTTAATCGATATTTTGATTTGAAATAAAGTACTATATTTCGCTTATGATAAAAAAAAAATAGAAATATATGAGTCGAAACTTACCCAGTAACTACAACAAAAAAATCCATAATGTTCCAAATATTACGAAGATATGACCCTTTGTGAAGAACAAAACCTAATGCTAATATTTTAAGGGATGCTTCTACACAAAATATTCCTAAAAAGTAGACTTCTGTTGCCTCCTACAAAAAGAGAAAAACAATTTTTTTGTAATTTTTATATTGATTTTGATACAATGTATGTATAAGTGTAATATATTATAATAGAAGGGGAAGCCCACAATGTATCCCATTCTATGCCAGCTTCCTGAGCCGACTTTTGTTAGTTGGATACCAGCAACACTAGGCAAAACTACGGGCGCCACATTTACATTTACTGAAAACTCTACATTTAATTTTAACTGAGCAATCGCGAAGGTCCTGCTTTTCAGGGGGGGCATACGAAATGCTGAGGCGAGAAAAAATTTAACGAAACATGTTTTTCCGCGAGTTGACCTTCTCGGCGAAGATACAGAACGCTCGAAAGACGAATTTCAAGGTCTATATTGGAAGTTGGTTAACGGTCGGGAAATCCGGAAAACATATCTTTCATTTTCTACCCAAGAACAAGATCACAGGATATGATCCGGGTCCTGAATCTCTCCGCAGACACATTAAAAATCATTTCGCAAACCAAGTTGCGTGAGTTTGATAGCGAATATTGAAATATTGTGAGATAAAGTGATCGGGCACGATTCATGTGTAACTCATACGTCAACTGACATTTTGAAAGAAAGAGTAGGTGTGATGACCAGTTACCGCCACATCCCATCTCTTCTGCCAGACGTCCGTGACTTTCTCAAACGCGCGTTTTAAAATGTATAGTATGTGTCATAAAATATGTTTGACGATCATTTTAATAGAACAATACTGAAAACATCAGATTAACACCGATTTAATTATTTCATATTTCAAAGTTACCAAAGGAACGGTACTTTAGTAATGGTAATGGTTCAAAGGGCCTCTTTTGAATTCAAAGATTTTGACTAAGGAGGTGATAATGATTTTGAACTGTTATCAAAAATGCGTGTACTTAGTAAAAATGTAAGTAAATGGAAATCTTACCAGCTTTTGCGCCAAGATGGTCTTGTCGCCATGCGGCAGATGCTCTTCCAATGCTAACACCACGCAGTTGGCGATAATCGTCAACAGCACAGCGTACTCAAACGGCGGCCACTCTATTATAAACCGCGTATACCTGAAATTGATGATTTCTTTATTGAAAAATCCTTTTTATTGAGATGTTTTGTATATTTGAAGTTTAATTGCCATGACCAGTATAAGTGTACAATGAAGTAATCAAAATTTTGTAGACGTATTAAAATGAATTGTAAATGAATATTGAATGTAAGCTAGTCACGAAAGCACTTACAGCAAATTGACTTGGATACGAAAATTAAATAGAAAGGTTGAATGAAAAATGAATTAACAGGCTTCATTAGAAAAATTGTATGCAATGATTAGAATGGGAAAGATTCAAGAAAAGTCTTTGTCTATTAATATTTATCTATAATCCTTTTTAAAGTTATTTACTGATTTCACACAACATTGACAATATTCCATTGAATCTGGCAAGAACAAATCCATCGAAATGTAAGTAGTTCAGTAATAATATTCATCATCATACACTTTTTCAGCACTAACAAGGGGAGGGCATGAGGTCCGGAGCTGCGATTGGAATGAAATTTGGTAGAATGATAGTTTACCCTCACAGTATTA
>JAOXNN020000090.1:1268907-1288318 GCA_028571205.2 Hydropsyche betteni | reverse complement strand
TCTCTTTTTGCACGGGGGATACGTTCCAAAGACTACCGTGCAAAAAAATATAAGGTGTTCATATAAAAATGGTAGATGGGTTCCAACTATTAGTACACAATTAAAAAAACGGTGATTTTTTATTTATTTAAAAAATATATTTAACATAATCATGAAGTCATTCAGTATCACTACTAGATAATAAAAGTACCCGTTTTCTGTTTTGTTTTTTTTTTGTGGCGAAAAATCACTTGCACATGATGCAGTCCAATATGTGATTTTTTTTTCTTTTTTTTTTTAAATTGTTAAAGTGAAAAAAATCAACGTAAAAAATGATCAGTTCTCTTTCTTGTACCGTGTTATTTTGAATCCGTACAAAAAGAGAATTTGGTGTACATATATGTCACAATTGCCCAGCGGCTATTATCTGCTAATACTGTGTATGTGCCCGAACATATATACAGTATTAACGGATAATAGCCGCTGGGCGATCGCGACATATACGTGTCATCAACTATCCGCGCAAAAATTTTTCATGACACGTATACGGGTCATCAGCTACGAAAGTGAAGCCGGAAATAAATGATGGATGTTATGGGTTGAGTGAATGAGTTAAGGGTGACACTTTATGGTGAGTATGAGATAAAGCTTTCTCAAATACAATAAAATAACAAGACATATATCTGGAAAATAGGTGTGTAAAATACTGAAATGGTATCTGAAAACAGTAAACTCTATGGTGAGTATAAGAGAGTATGAGTGAGTATGAATAAGCTCACACTTGTACGCTTATTATGGAAAAAATGTAAAGGGGCAATAACATGGCGAAATACATGAACAAATTGATATGTGAAGTACTGGAATGATACCCGAAAACGAAAAAAGTACGCAAAGATCAATTAAATGATAAATAGATGAATAAAAAAAAATATGTGGAGTAAATTTGATAAGAATTTATTGATAAGAGTAAAAAGGACTTCATATAGCATTCGATGATAAATGGTGATGTGTTTGATGAATCTGTTTTTATTTCATTTTGTTGATAATGTTAAGTAAAGTAAGTTAAAAAAAATGCGAACATTCATCGAATCGTTAAAATAACACGACCGTCTCATTTTGCACGTCTGGAAAATTCATTTTTCATTATTTAAATATTTGATTTATTCGTTCGGAGAACAAAAAATGGAAAAATAATCCTATTTTCGCCGAAATCGATCGTGAAAGCTTTCACCGGTGATGGAGGGAGAAAAAAAGAGGCGAAACACATAAAGCTCACGACGAATGGAACAAATCGTCGTGTTTCGAGACCAAAATTTATGAAAACGACTTCAAAAGTGCTGAACTTCGCATCATAGAAAAGGCGGATCTTGCAACGGAAAAAAAACATCAAAACAACCCAGGCAAACACACTTAATAAGAAAACATAACAGTCGTGCATTGAATGATGTGACTCGACTACGCAAAAACATAAAAATATACATTTACTCGTAAGAAAAAGTTTTTTTTTTATTACAAGTATTCGATATCATGCGAAATCCGGCCATTTGTAGTTCGTAAACGTTAAATGTTACAATTTTTTTTAACGCACTGCTTCTCGTCAAATTTCAAAGCTAAGCAACAAGTTCCACCACCAATAGATGACTGTAATTCCATATCATTTGAAAATAAATATGCATTCGAATTGAAATCATAAAAAAAATTGTATATCTTTATACAACATTTGTGTAATCGAATTTTCCATGAAAAATGCAAAAAAATCTTGTATTTTTTGTAAAATTTTAACATCTGATATCGGTATCAAAATTTTTTTTTGAACTGGCAAATTTTCGACTCTCATTTTCTATAACAATCTTTTTTATGGCTTACAAAACCATGCCTTACACCTGTGATTGTCAACAACAATTTTAACCACATTGCGACACTCTGGTCTCAATAATACAAGTCTTTCCTAACTTTCCATAGGTATATTGTGAGACACATCTACTATCATATTCGATAAATGACGTAAAACATTTATTTTTTAACAACACCATCAAATATGTAGGGACAACGCACCAATAGATGGCGCAAAATCACAATGTTTTTTTTGCATTTTTCACGGAAAACGCGATTATGCAAACTTTAAAACTTTTGTATTATGAAAAAACGCAATTGTCTTTCACCGTTTTATAATACGGTTTGATAAACAGAACCATTCGCGGCCGAAAACGAGACAGGTTTCGCCCATAAACAAAAAAAACAAGCGCAACGCCGAAAGCACAAAAGCTCCGCCGTCGAACAATCCGCCATTATTCCGGTCACGTGTGCGCGCTTTAATTTATTCTCGCCCCGGTTGCGAAACAAATTGTCAATCATTCGCTAATTCGGCGGCTGGAGAGGGTCGGTAGAAGGCGCTCTTCGGCCAAATCGAGTTAGCGCGCGAAACGGACGAATTCGCGAAGCCCGAACGTTTCGTATTCGACGACCATGTATCGCGAAAATAATGATACGTTGTTTTATATTTATGTTTGATGATGTGAGACAAATGGTGGTTTATTTATTAACTGGAAAATTAAATGTTAGGTTGAGACTTTATAGTGAACATAACTGACAATTATTCTTTTCAACATTCTGAACGTTTTATGTCGAAAGTGTCATGGTTGATCACTTTCATGCCATTATAGAGCTCAAATTTAGTTTTAGTTTTAGGGTAAAGAGACATGATGAGCATGAATATAAGAAAATAATCCGTATTTCAGTTCATGCGTTTTAATGTGCTTATGTCCACGTTTATATATTATATACGAGATAAACTCTTGTCAGAGAAAGTTTAAAATACAAACTGCAATAAGAGAAAAATATATACTCTAGTTGAAGAACTGGTACAAAAACTTTGACGGTACATAGTATGTGATCCAAATGAAAATTTAGATACAATTTAAATTTCCAAAAGTAATTTATGAAATCTATACATTACCAGGAATATAATATACAAAATATATTACGAAAAATACGTATCACTCTTGTACATTAGAAATGAAAGAACCTTCGTATTATTTTTATGATTCAAATACATTCAGTACTCTTTGACTTTGAGGATTATTTTTTCCAAATATAAAAATATGTCAAATAATAATCTGAGATCTAAATTTTAATACATTAATGGCGATAGAGCGTATTTACACCATTGCGCAATGAAAAGTTTCTACTTCGAAAAAATTACTAATTTGAAACACACATTAAACTTGATCAATCTGAATCATATGTAGTTCTCACTCGTTAACCGAACCAATCGATGATTTATTCGGCACGCGATACAAATTGTTCTCACATAAATCAAAATAATAGCTCTAAACCGGACATTTTTCGATACGATCGAAAACTTGAACGAAAAGACTGAAGCCTTTCGAAAGAGAGCGTCGCGCTCGCGTGCAATACTCCACCTTCGAATTATTTCGTTCCCTTTTTTATTATTGTTGCGAGAAGGACGAGGTGTGGCGGCAAATAGTGAAAGGGGAAAAAATGGCGAAAAAGGAAAAACAGAGCTAAGTAGTGGACGGAAATTTATTTCATTAGGTTGGGGCCATGAAACATTCATGCGAACCTTCGTGACGCGAAGAAAAGCTGGAAATGTGCTCGATTCGAAGAAGAGTCATTTTGATGAACGAGCGCAGGTTTTTTTCTTGGCGTGGATACGAAAAAATGCACGTGCCGTTCTGTTTTCTTTTGCTTTCGACGAATTTATGTGACGGAAGATGGATTGAAAGAAATTTGTCGATTGAAGTGATTTAAATAGAATAAAAATATAGTATAAACTATTTTCAATGGGAAGTTATTGATATTTTTTCAGACTCGTTGAATATTTTAAATTATTTCCTTTTCAATTTGATGAAATATTGCTTTTTAAAAATATAATAAATGAAACCCAAATTCAAAAGTGTGTAAATTGGTTTTTGTAGCAAAACTTTCATGAATACGTTTCAATGAGTGTGCAGTTTTTTGAAAAAAAAAATAATACTATTTTTTTCATACCCATTCATCTGATTTTGTTTCATATAAATTTTTCCTGTTTTACTGAATGAAAGAAGAGAGAAAAGTATTTGCAGACATACAAAGGCTAAAAAAATGTCTGAAAAACTAGAATACATCAAAGCGGAATAGTTTCATAATTGTTTTGATTATTTAAAAAAAAAGTTAGAACCTTATGCAGATTTTTATTATTATACTTTCAATTACTCTTATACGTATTGATAATCAAAATATTCTTTACGTATATGTATAATATGACATAAAATTCTTATTACTTTCGCTTACTCTTATACATACTAAAAATTGAATATTCGAAACAAAATATTGTTTTGAATCCAATATTATAGCCTCATTAAACTTATTTTCCTCGTACGCGACGGAATCGTATTACGTTCAAGCAATATGAAAGATCGGTTCCCCGTATATTAAAGCCGCTCCCATGGGTACGACCCGCCGACATCCTGAAGGACGAGTTTGACCTTAATAATAGGTAAATATCCCCGAGGCAACTTGTAAATCGCTGAAAAACCATACGAAAGCCTTCGACTTTTCTCCGGTGATGAAAATGGCGCGGCTCGCGATTCCTTCCGGCTCGATGGGAAAAGCTAAACAATTATTGTTCGGATTCGAATTTTCAGCGATCAGCACTTCTTTGGAACGGAAATTGCTGGAAAACTCACGGGAGGGAAAATCCTAGGAGAGTTTTCTTCATGAGGGGAGTTTGGCGTGTTCGGAACGGGGTTTATAGTGAGTGGTTAACATTTATGCGAAACTTGCTTCGTTGAACATCGATTGTGTTTTGCGAATGTCGCATTTGAGAAATATATTTTGATAGAAGATTAAGGTTTTTATTTCTTGGAATATATTCTTATAAAAATAGTGCTTAGGTTTTAACGCTAATTAAATTCTGTTTTATGTATCCGCTTTGGCTCTTATCAAATCTAATTTATTTTGAATGCTTCCTTTAGATTATTTTTATTTGCAATATATGCTGCAATAAAAATTTTAAGATTGGTAAATGCTAGAAATTTTTCAAAATTAACATTAATCGCATAATAAATTAAAGAAAAATTTACCTATTGATATCGAAAGATTATATAAAATGATTCAATAAAAGCTCGAAAAAGACACGTTCATAAACTTTTTTCAAATCGCTAAACTAAGATTTACTAATAAAATCTAAAATACACCAATCAACTTTTAGATTTTGATCTAGAAAAATACATTTTCTGTAACAAATAATGTGATTAGTCCCATCTTGAAAACTTTGATGTTTCTTTTCGGCACGGACAAGATCGCGTTAATTTGTCAACGAGATTTTCCCGTCGCAACTTAATTGTTAAAACAAGTAAAAAAACAAAACCAAGACACGCCTCCGGCGCACAAACTCTAACAGATTCGAAAAACTGAATCTTCCCGGGGAATATTAAATGTTACCACTTTCGAACAACTTGGTTAAAAATGTATTAACGCCAAGTGAAGAGTGCTCCCGCTATTTTACGAGGCGCTTATTTTTCGAGCTTTTGACTGAAGCTTTGCATTCGTATGTATAATAAATTGCGTATAAGCGAACATAATAATCCGCACTCTTCTCTAAGTAACGCGACGGCCCCCAGGCAATACTTCTGTTTGTTCCGAGCCAATTTCGCGAAAAATTCGAATGAAATATCGATTTGTTATGATTGAATTTGACGGGCGTGTTGCTGTGAAAGTCTTTAAATTGGTAATGTTTGAAATTTGCAAGTAAATCTTAATATTTATCATAGTAATATGATAAAAATTCACAAAATTTTTGATAGCTCATTACACGTATAGTGGTAATATTATATAATTTTTCGAATTAAATTATATTTATATAATTAACATCATTAATTCAAAAGTGTGAAAATATAAAACGATAAATTATGATAAAATCATGATTGATCGTGTATATTAAGTTACATAAAATTTCAGTAACAAAATTTAATTTTATCTGATTAAAAAATAATAAATTTTAAAGTGGCATTACCTTTTTGCAATTTCAATTCTTATTTGCAAAAACCAATAGCGAGTATAATGTTTTGACCTGATGGCTTATTGGCGGTCAGTTGGAATGCCAGGAATCATTAGAGGACCCTGTCGAAGACCACTGACGAGGGTTTCAGCATTTGTGCTTTTCATGCAACAAAAAAAAACGACCTCGTTTTCCATAATACAACAGCAAGCCGATTTTCCTCTCAATTTATCCGTCTTTTTCGGAAAATATTCGCACAATTAAAATTCGTCCGATGTCAATTATTTTAAAATAATATCAATTTTTATTTATTTTATATGTAAAAATATATTTTATCAACGATAAAAATCTTGTTTTCGTATAATATACATAAAAATTTTTGACCGATGCGTGATATTATACACACGTGTCGTTAATATTTAACGAGACGCGCGACACATGTCCACATACACGTCTTTCCATTAATTTTTCAATAATTCCACATTGCATACGATCAGTTCGTATTCGATAAACCCATGCGTACATTTTAATTTCTTTTCATACATTTCCTTTCAGGCTGTCAATCTCCGAAAGTGTACGAATCGCCGATCGATCATTCCGATTTTACCTGGAGATGGTTGCTTTCGCAAATCGCTGAAAAAACCTTAACCCACCCACTCTATGGACTGTCTCGAATTGGAAGAACTTATCCGAGAGAAAAAGTTCGCGAACAACTCATAAAAGCAATTGATGGGAAGGATAAACCTGCGAGAGTTAGCGTCTACGGGGCCAAACTCGAGATGAATCGGAAAAGGATCTTTGAAAGACTTGAATTAGGTACAGTAGACGTTTGATATATATGTAATTCGATCAGAAATAATAATTCCATGTGTCAGCCGCTTTTGAAAAAGTTATTATATCAATATGATCGATCAGTCATATCATCGGGTACTAATTAAAATTTTATTAGTTATAAAATATAATATTTTCAAATCGGTCTTAAAAATAACTTCATTATCTGACCCATATCTGAAATTGTGTTTGTCTCAATAAAATTTTATTAAAATAATTGATATATAAAATTTTATTATATAATACAACCTCGATATTTATTGATTCCGAACACACACGAAAAGATCAATATCTACGTTAGCAGACATTAACCGTACATCCTCCTTTTTATCCTTTTTCCCGGAAAATCACCCCAATCCAGCATGATCCGCACGTCGATCGAATTAATCGTCCACGCTCGATTTAAAATAAAAAAATTCGCACACCGAATCCGCAGATCGATCGCGAATCTTCATTAGCACTTTGCCAATCCCGAAACCACATTTCGCCAGGAACATTCCCGCCGTAATAATAAATTAGACACGTACCGATCCAAAATGGGTCCTCGTGTTTATTCCGGCGTATCGACGAGACACTCGAAACAACCCTCGGCTACTTGTTGCCGTCAAATCCGTGCGAAGCGACTAATTGTTTTGGACCTTAGACAGACAGATAGAAGCCTACGTGGCACACGTGTAAGTCCACGTGTTAATGCGAAACGGGACTATTCCGCGGAGTGGATGTGGGATGTGTGAAAAAGTAAGAGCTTTCGAAACAAAAGGGAGACGAATGTGCCGAATTTAGTGTATAATGTGTATATAGATAGTTGTGAGTGTTTGAATGTTGGTGAGTGTTTGAAGTTTGGATATTGGCGTATCTAAGGATTTATTCGTGGATTCTGAAATTTACGATTGCGAGGTAGTAAAAGTTTGAAAATGATTTTACTAAATCGTTTATGTAAATTTTTGGATCTACTAATATCATTGGTAAAAATTCTTGTTTTTTTCATTTTTGATGATTTTTCAAAATATGATATTTATATATTCGTACTCAATAGGCTCACTGATACATTACAAGGTATGTCCTTACTATATTAGTATATTACATTATATAAAATTTATTAAATATTATATTATATTTTTGTTTGCGTTTGATGACTGTGTACGGATTTGAACCAATTCGATAATTATGTATAGTATACATAATATTATAATTGACAATAATAATAGAACATTTATATAAATGATAAGTGAAAATACATTACTTTCAAATATAACAGATATACAATAATATTTTACAGCGAAATTTCTTTCGTTCATTTCATGGAGATATTACACTCTGTTGGTTTCGTTTATTAGAAACATACAAAGACATCCATATTAGTTCAAATATAGTTTTAACTCATCTTTTACAAAATTGGCGTTTTCTCAAATTTAATATAACGACTCATATAATAAAAAAATAACGATCATGTTTACATTGTCTATGTTTCAAGATAAGACATGAATGTTAAAAATTCGATCCGATGCAAAATAAATATGAATTTTAAAAACAAAATCTGATCGGATTAATAATTTAAACAATTTCAACGACCTGAATCCACTATCGGTGCATTATCATCAGTTGTTATATTATACCTTGATCGATCCCGATGACTACGTACTATACTGCAATCTTATCTCGGACTCGGATGAAAGGTGACATGGCACGCGAATCTCACAGAAATAGAAGGTGACGTTTGACACCGAAACCGAATAGCATTCACGTTTTATTCCAGTTAAGATCACGGCCGATAACGTGTTAAAATACGGTTAAAGTCCCCGTATCCGTTAACCGCATATCGATTTCGGCGATAGGGCGCTAGAAGTGTTCGCGGGGCCGATTTTTATTTTTATGATTGAAAATTAAGGTTCGGTGTTAAATTTAGACGGCCTCGGTCTGGATGATCGATGTTAATTGTATTCGCGAAAATTTCATATCGATATTCACTTTTAATGAGTGCGAATAAAAACGGAGAGCAATAAAGCTTTCACGGTCTCAGTAAAAAAATAACGACGACGCTTTTTCGGACGAAATTGTTATTAACATTTTTTTTTTGGGGGGCGGAAAATAAAAACGGAGTTTACAACGGGGAAATGTTAAAACGTTATTAGCAAATTGATTAATAAACCTCGTGGAAATTAATTAAAATTATTTGCGCCTAACAACAATGAGCACCTCGCCGCGAATAAATACGGCGACGGCACGAAAAGTCTTTCATAATTCCTATTTAAATGATGAAACGTTTACACGTAGCCATGAAAGTTAATTTGGTGTTTTGCAAATATTTATAACGTGATTGTAAAATTTTTTTGATGTGTCAATTATTCAAATAAATAGTGAGTAACCCGTTGAATATATTGAGTCGTGCAATTCTTTGTATTATTATATAATTCGATTCGAATCGAAAAATTATATAAAAAGGGGTAAAAATTTGGTTGTGCAATTTTTGCAATATTTTTTGAAAATGTCAAAAGGACATATGGAACGTTATTACTTTTTCCCGCCCAAAATACGAATTGAATTTCTCAACGTGTTTGTGTGATTTTATAACGGAAAAGCCTACAAGATGTACTGAAAGTAGGTATTTTCAGGATTTCACATGTAATACGTGTAAGCTTTTCTCCTGAAAAAGAGCTGTGTGATGAAAAAAATCGTAATACCGCTCACTGTTCACCCCATTATATTCTTATCGACTTAGCAAATATTGATTTCGAGATAAAAATTACTCACGTATCAGTTTCAGTCAGAACAATGGTAGTCGCACGAAAAAGTGTGCTATCATATTACTTTTTCCGAAAACGGAATTCAATAGTTGAACTATTCATATCATAAACGAAATTTATGAATTGCGTGAAATTCAATATTTCATCGATGTATATTAACGGAAATTTAATTTGATTTTTATTGGTCGTGAAAATGATGCAAGCTAAATGCACTTTGAAAATTCCCGTCAATGTACGCGCCATATGGCAAATTGATGTTCTCTTGCCATCAAATTAGTTATTGAACTAAATTGAGAATCTTTGAGAAGCACTCTGTTGCTATATCAACGGTGAACACAGCTTTTGTATTAATACACAATTCACGCATACGCCTAATGATGTTTTCGTTTTCGATTATGTCGAATCAGAGATTTCTTCTAAATATTATATTAAACGAACAATATGCGCAGCTTTTTGATACGAATCAATACGTATTTATTCTATCAATTATTTTGTTGCCAATTCGAGATTCAGTCAGACTCAATTTGCATGACTTTTTGGATAATGATAGATTTTTTCATGTTTGTGATAGAAATGGTTTATTTTTTTTTTACTGCAATATTAATTCATTGATCACTGATCACTACATAATAAGCACAAGAAGTTGTATAATAACTTAAATAAATTGCTAACAAGAATAATTTGTTCATTTTCAATAAATTTTTTTTTAAGTTATAGAGAAACACTTGGAGATTAAAATGGTTATGTATGATTTCTAATAACGAGTAAAACTTATTAGGTTTTTCTATTCCAGTGAAAAATTATTTGTAGAAACTCACAGAAGATATCGGAAATATTATATTAAATTTTATGACATGAAGCCATTTTAATCTAACAAAAATGCTCTATAACTCATAAATTTTTTTTTTTAATTCAAACTTAATTTATTTTGAAAATTAATAACTTATGGCTTTTCCAAACCTTTCAGTCTTTTAGTAGTCACATTTTATGTCATTTATCTCAGAATAATTTTAAAAATGGTTTTTGGTTTACGTATATTGGATTTTCTTTAATTAATTATTGAACTAAAAAATGTTAAAAAAACACTCGATCTTCCTACTATATGTTGAACTAATTGAAAGTGTATATTATACAATTCATAAAAATGATAAGATTTTTTAAACATTGCAAATTGGAAAGTATTTATCATGAACATATTCATAAGATATTGATTCAAGGAACAAACAAAAACGAATTTAACCACTCCATTCATCAAAACAGACTCTTAACCAATAAAAAAAACAAGATACATAAAAACCCAATAATATTTCCCGTTTTACCTAATACACCATAATTACCTCGGCCGCGCATAAAACAGCAAAATATTACGACAGATTCGAACTCTCGCGAACCTCTCGTTAATTCCGACGTCATAAAACCAAATTAAATTCCATTTATGTTGGGGGGGATAGGGCCAAGTCCGAGTTATTTCGCCGTGTAATCTGGAGAATGTTTTAAAATTGAGCTATGCAAATTATTAACGGCATTGTGCGTTGCCGATTTCTTCGAAAGCCACTCGGAGATGAAACGGGCAACTCGATACCGGGGTCCGAAGAAAGATTAATGAAATAAATACCTCGCTGCGCATAAAATCGATTTCATAATAAAATTCCTCGTTTTTTGGAATGAGGTGAAACCTTCGGCGAGCCTAATCGCTGCTGTGTCTCCAGTATTAAAAAAATTTCCGAGTATTGTAAGGTTGGATTAATTCGGAATTCGATCGGAAGCGTCGCGATTCGGTTTAAACTTTTGGTTAAATAATTGTTATTAAAATTAATTTTTAAATTTTTTTTGAATAAATATTTATATTTTTAAAAAAATGACAATTTTTTTTTCATCAATTTAAATGTAACATCAGAGAGGTCAGTAATTGTAAATGACGAGTAATCATTTTTTGAAATACCTTTTCCAAAAATTATAAATTATCGGTGATAATATACTGTACTAAATCATCATCAGATGCAACTAAAACAATATAAACTATAAGTATTTAACCTTCGAGATAAAATATTGATACACTGATAATTCTATTTTTTTTTAAATGAAATCAAAACAATATCAGAAATACAAAAAAATTAACAATATGGGAAATATTGAGTAAGAGAGGTTTTTATGGTCCTATAAGTAATGTTTCTGAGAAAAATCTTGATGGGAGTAATATTTCATCGTTTATTTATATTTTCAGTCCAAGTATATTTGAACTAATCAAAATTAGACATTGAATAATCAAATTACGAAAGCGATTTTTTCCTATACATACACGGACTGCCATTATTAAATATTCAATTATTTTTCTTTATAATCCGCACACTCAGAATAATAAGATAAAATGATTCGATTACTATAAAATGATATCATAAATTCATCCATTTATTATCTGAATCATTTATTGCTTAACTTTCATGAACCAATTCGACAAATTTAAAGCATCAAATGAACATTATATAAAACTTGTTGCATCTTCTTGAAAATATAATACTAATATATGTCTTGATAAAAGTTCGAAAACGATTTCAGCGAAATTCATGGCAACATCAAAAAAATAAAAGGCTCGAACTAGCACGTGAAGCGTCAATAATGTGTAACAGCATGCGTGCCCGTGTGAAATATAACCCAGTAAATACCAGTTACAAATCGGCGATCCGTTCAAAATTAGTCGCGTGATAAGCAACTATCAATATCATTCATGCGATACGTGTAAAACATTCACGACGATCGCTTTTCCCATAATTTTCCTTTGGCCGCGACAGTTTTCCGCGACAAAGTCGTTGCGTGGAAACAAAGGGATGCGTCAAATTATAAACTAAAACAGACAAAAACGAATGATTCAACGTCACGTCAGCGATTAATCAACGTCTTATGTGTGACAGTAATCAAAACGGAGCGGTGTTCCGATGTTTGTGGAAAAGTGTCATCAATATTGATGTGAATGATGCAATAGTGGGAAAAGTGTGGTGTGTGGTCATATTTTTCGTTATGTTATTCGAACGAAATAAACTTTTATCGATTGGCGTTGTTTTATCAGTTGAAATTGTGAGAAAATTGCTCAAAATGAAACTGTTTACAATTTTTTTTAAATTTTTATCAATTTATAAAATAAATAAATTATGAAATTTATAGATCTTTGAACTTTCGCGATAACATGTACTCTTGTAAAAATATACATTTTCTGCTACGTAGTTTATATTATATTTCGAGCAGCAAACATTTTAATAACCGTCGAAACAAAATTGCTTTTTCAATTAAAATATTCTTTATCTTTTAAACAATGAAACATTCTGAAATATATTGAAAATTTTATACACTTTAAAAAGTAAAATTCGACGTCGTCCCGTTGCACTATCAAAAGAAAATTGACGAGCGCATTCGAAAGCGTCTCTTTTGAAAAATTCAAATCTCCCCCATCAAAAAACAAACATTCACTCTGATTATATCTGAAAAACTTAAAAAAAAAATTCGAATCGTCGACGAGTTCTTGCCTTCTCAAAAAATTTATTATATTTAATAATGACGATACGGATCTTAAGTGTGCCCGGTCACACGCGTCCGACGAACACGAAAGTGCGCCATTTCCAAAAAATTATCGTTATTAAAAGGATTTATTCAACGCTGGGGCCCGCCCAAAACATACCTGAAGCCTTAATAGACTTGCAAAGAAAAGAAAAAATGCAAAAAAAAGGCACACGCGGTCACATGATAAGACTTTATAATTCAGCGAAATGGCGTGACCCGTTCGGCGCGTCCGCCGCTCGAAAACGACGCCGCAATAATTAATTGGCGTCGTAAATCAGAAAAGAAACTGTTAACAGTTAAACGAGCCTTTGTTTCCCGCGCTTCGGCTCGGAAAATTCGACGGGTTTTTCCGGCCGTGAGTGTGGCAGGTGCGTTTTCGCGTTTTTTTTTTGCGTGCGTGCATTTTTGTGTTCGCGACATTGTATTTTAACATGTGTACGTACGTGACGCCTGTCAAATCTAACGGATTCGTTTAGCCTTTGTTTGTGAACTGTGGCGTGTTTAATTAAACTCGGTGCAGATCTGTTGTGAAAATGTTTGATTTTAATGTGTGCGTTTGGGTGAAAACCGTTTTTATTGGTAAAATATGCTGATAAGGGGAATAATATGTGATGTTATTGTGTATCTATTTTTATGAGATATTAGTAGAAATGGTATTTAAAAGAAAATAGTGAAGACCGAATGATGGATGGATACAATGTGTGGGTACATTACATCAAAGATACTCGAAGTAGGTCATATAGTCCTCTTAGGAGTTATACGAAAAAAATAAGATAGTGATATACATAGAAATTGTAATAATAAATTGAAAAATTAAGTAAAACCATTAAAAAATTCTACGAATTAAAAAAGTATCAATACCTTTATATTTGATGAAAAATTTTCAAGGTTATAAATAAAATAATATTTGATAAATACATCAGACGATAATGATAATGACTTCATAACACGATAATAATGATGATTGCATATGATAATGATAACGACATTACAACATATAATAATAATTATGGCATCACATATAACGATGCCGGTTTCAAAACTAAGCCGTATCTAATATTTCAACGCGTCAATCACAATCGGACAAGCCTCAAATTGAAAATCAACCGCAAATCTGACCTGATTATTTTCATTAACGTACACCCCCATATCTAATCTGAATCTCGACCGCGCCATTTCCGTATTGTCGCCGGTTCGCGTAATGGCCGACTCGCGTCCCACAGGCCCATAAATGAGAATAAGGTCAAAAGTGCACCGGATATGAAAGTCGCAAACCGACTTTATGGCTTTTCAGACCTACCCGAAGAAGCTACCACTTTTTCAGCGACGGACGCCGGCTGAAATTCGATCAGGATTCAATCAAAATGCCTCATAAAAAATTGTACTGGATTTTATGTAAAAGTTATTCGTGTTGGGTTTTCGTAAATGGATTGCATGCGTTTATTGTTTACTAGTGTATAGACCCGATGTTAATAACATCCGCTATGAATGCAAAGTTTGAAGAAAGTCGAAAAGTCGATGCCCGTACCCGATTTGAATACTTAATATTTAATTAATAAAATCAAAATAGTTCATTTGTTACTGTCGATTTTCGAACTTTTCTATAGAACAGGCGAAAATTATGTAGATAGTGTAGCGATTATAGCCGTTATTTTAATGGACAGACAGGCTAAATTGGAATGCATTATAACTCGCGTAGTTAGTAAGTAATAAGCATCATATTATAGACGTTAACTGTATACACATAAAGACCATATTAAAATATCTAAAGTCGCGAGCTTCATTCGAACAGACAGGCAGACACTCACACAGAAATCCGTGATTATATATAGCGGATTAGAAATTTGTACGATTTTGAATGGCATGAAATGGCATTTGTTTGTTGCGTGAAGCTTAAAATCTAAATAATGATTATGAACGATATTGTACAAGTACACATAATTGTTCATATTCAGTTAAAAAGTGTGCAAATATTCAATAGAACTCGAGTTTTCGAAGCGAAAGTCGATATTTGAATGGTTCACAGTGCGCGCGTTACGGAAATGAAGGGTTAATGGAAATGAATAATGCAATAATCCATTTCGTGAACCTTTGAATTTTCATAGCAAAACACAAAAAATATATATGTAGAAAGAATTACGTGTCCGAGTTGACTTGTTTAAGCCTACTTTGGGTTTTGCATGATCGAAAATTCTCAGTAAAAGTTCACCGCTATGGCCGAGTTTTTGCCTTTAAATTTCAGCACGAACGAAAGTTTCGAAGGCGAATCGAAACGAATATCCTCCTCGAGGATTTAAGGAGTTATTCAAATTGTGCAGAACATGTCCGACTCGCATGGAATTCGTACTTTTGACACGAACCCACTAGCGTGTCTGCCGATTTTGCTGAAAATAATCGCTGAAAACTTCTGATGAGGGAACGCAATAATAAAAATCAATCCGCGATATAGCCATCTCGTTTATTTTGCATTTTCGTCGCGGGTGATTTTAAATATACCATGGAAGTTCGACAGAAAAGTCTGCAGAATTAGCATATCAAACACCTGATTAAAGTATGAAAATCATGGGAACGGTATATTTTAAAAGACTTTCCTTATTTGTTTGCTTCGGGATGGAAAAACAGATCAGACGCCGCGAAAAATAACGGGAAAATTTGCATCACAAAAGTCGCCGATTATTACGATGTCTAGAATTGAAAGACGACTTGTGATTACTTTTTTGTTCTTAAGCACATTTATTTGTTGGAATAGCTCTTGACTCGCATATGAGCTCTAAAAAAAATCAATTAAGTCAACGTGTTGTACTTTGTTTATTGGTTTATTTTTGTAAGGCTTGAAATACAAACTTTATTAGAAAACAGGCAGGTTTTCGAAAGATATCAAATTACCGAAAGTGTCTGTACGCGCTATTATTCTTTACATAGTACAAATGTGAAAAAATACATATAATGTCATTTTAAGGTTGTAAGTTAAATTTATACGCTCGATAAATTCAACCTCATTTGATATTTAGTGTATCATATTCGTCATTAATTAAATCGAATACTTGTTTAATCATAATTAATGTCACTTTATTAATATAATCAATGTCTATATTTTCTAGAATCCAAAGTGTATCTTTATAAAATTTGCATATAATTTTGATCACGTTCAATTGACAACCACCTGCATCCAATAAATTATAATATTATCCCCTTATCCTTTTGCAGGATACAAAAGGATAATAAAATAAGCATATTATATATTTTAATACAGATAACATACATTAAAATCTTTTGATTAGAGATCAAATACATACGTTTTTTATCTGGACGAAATCATAAATATTATATGCTCCGGTTTATTTTCAGAATTGTGGAAACGCTAAATTGAAAAATGAGATGTAGATATTATACATTCGCCAAATTACATTTTTATAAGAAGAATAAATTCGGAAGTAAATACCCCATAATTAAAGAGTATGAATCGGGATATTTAAATTCACAACATTCATTATGCAATAAAATATCTCTGTTCCGTTGCCTCGACGATTACTCGCTAAATACATTTGAATATTTCATTTGACAGCTCGAAGTTAAATGACTGAACTTCGTAACGTTTATAATTAATTTGTGAAATTTTTGAGAAAGTTTATTTTTTTGTCTCCGCGAAAGTTGAGATTTCCACATATTTCATTGTAAATATATTGAAAAGAGGCTGTCAAATTTCGAATCTTAAAAATGTTTATTTTGAAATTCTCGTTCTGAAGGTTTATTTTTCATGTGAAATAAACAAACACTCTCCATTTTGCGAGATAATGAATTCCATCTGGATTTTCGCTTGTGCAATTCAACCATTTTAATTAAAAACGTATTAAGGTGATTCTCCATATTGAACGTATGTATGTTTTTATACTTAAGCTATTTGGAGTCGTATTTTTATTAAAAAAATATTGAATTATCGTCGGAAGATACATATAATACATGTTACTTAAAGTTTGTGTAATTGCGTTTTCCATTTAAAAAAAGGCACAAAAATCTTGCGTTTTTATGTGAAATTTGACCTCATCTGTTGATATATTGTCTCTTTTTTTGTTTTAAAAAATTAAAAATTTAACATCATCTGTCAAATATGGCATTTGATGAGTCTCACAATATACCTTTAGAAAGCTAGAAAAAACTGGAATTGCTGGCATCATAATGTCGAAATGTGGTTTAAAAGGACGTGGAAGCTCACAAACAAGACTTGACTTTGTGATTCATAAAAAAACCCATTCTAAAAAATAAGAGTCACCAGTTGAAAAAATCACCTAGATACTAATTTCAAATATTGCTTTAACTTTGTTTAAATTTCATAAAAAATGCAAAATTTTCACGCTTTTCATAGAAAACGCGATTACACAAAAATTGCGTAACATGCATTTCATACAATTTACAATACCTTGAAAATAGCATCAACACACCTCGAGCACCAACCGAAAACATCAAACACAAACACGGCCCATTGAAAATCGAAACGACCGAACGTTCGGAAACGAACGTCTGAAAAGAGAGCGATATTTCAGGATGTTTAGATCTCGGTCCCTAATCCGGCACGCAAATAACAATCCTCGCAATCGGAACGAACAAACGAGCCGAAGTCGAGGCCCGGATCACAATGGCGACACAATAGACCGAAATTGATAATGGACCGACTGCACCTAATGCCGCCTTATTATTTCCGTAATAACGTCTCGAAATCGGCTTAAACGTAAGCCCGAACCCCACTGAAGCCACCCGCCCCCGCCCACCGGTTTGTATTGTAATATCGTGACGTACAGTGGATGTCGGATGAGTGATGGCTTTTGGTCGTGGTATGAATTGTGCCATCGGTAAATTTGAGATGAAGTCGCTTAATGTGCGCGGAAAGATTTTTTTTTGATATACTGCTATGTGACGTTTGTTTAGTCGCGTTATTTTATGAAAATCGCAAAAGATTTTGTGTTTTTTGGTACTTTATGCAACTAGTATATATGTCTGATGTTGATAACATCGGCTGTGGATTTGTTAACAAACGGAAAAAAGATGAAATGTGAAAATCCGATTGTGTGAACTCGAAATATGTGCCCGATTTGAATATTTAGTATTTAATTAATAAAATCAAAATAGTTGATTTGTCATTTGTTTGTGATATACCTATAGGTGAAGCCAGAGGTAGAGGCTACCCAAGACCGGTACTCAATTTGAATTTTTAAAATTTAATTAATAAAACCAGTTCATTTCTTATTGACGTAATTACGATATATAGGCGAAACCAGAGGCAGTAGGTAATAAGAATCACATTATAGACGTTAACTGTATACGTATATAAAGACCATATTCGCGAATAAATCGCATCATCATAAAAAAAAGAATAAAAAAATCACGAGCGTCATCGAACAGACAGACAGACATAGAAATATGCTATTATATATAGGGGATAGGGAATATTCGACATCGGTATCAAAATATTTTTATCTTACAAAATGAGCTTTTTTTATTACTTACAAAATCAAGCTTGTGTCTGTGATTCTCAACACCCTTTATTGCGACACTGGTGTCAGCAATGCATGAGTGTAAGACACGTAAATTTTTATATTTGATAGATAACGCTGTACATTTATTTTATTAATAACACTTACAAAGGGGGACAAAACACTTGAAGTTGTCGTTATTTCACAAAAAACGCAAAAAAACCTTGCGTTTTTCATAGAAAAACCGATTACACAAACATCTGATGTATCTTCATCGTAAATTATATGATGAAGTTTGTACACTTTTCTTAATGAGAAAACTTTGTTATTTTGAATTTATACAAGCGACTTTTCAGCAATATATTAGTCGTAATATGTTGACGACTTTGTATTGAAATGTTGCTCAAGTGAACGATTTGTCGTCGTTGCGAATCGCACAAATTTAAAAACTGATTTTTTTCATTGTTTTTTTTATTTTGAACTTTTTTCAACTCAATAAATTATATTTGTATAATTCAACACATAAAACAAGCATACATTCAACACACAGATGGCACTCAACAACACACCATAAACGACCGTTTACAAAACACGAAAAAACCCAACCCAATCACACCCAAACAAACACGACATCGACGACGAAAAAAAAAAACAACCAATCACCTCTAAAAGAAAACACCCAAAAAAACCCCGACAAATCCAGCATCCACCGCACGGTCCCGCCGAATTAATTCACGCGGCGTCAACAGGTGCCGGAGCGGGACGCCGCCATATTGCAACATGGCGGCCGCCCGAGACGGCGAAAGCCTCCCCCCCCCCGCGAAAGCTCCTCCTCC
>JAOXNN020000090.1:1249466-1268807 GCA_028571205.2 Hydropsyche betteni | reverse complement strand
CCCCCCCGCCCAGTCCTGAAAGGAACCGATTCCAGGCGTAATGAAGCTTTTATCGCGGCCACTTGCGCGCCCGATTTGCATTCCCGGCCGCGAAATTGGCGCTCCGGATTATATTGGCCGGTGTTGATCTTGGTGGGCCAATTAAAATTTTCGACGAGCTTTCGAGCTTTTGCTGTGTGTGGTGTCTCGGCGTGTTTTCGTTCGATCAATGTTGGTAATAGTGGGTTTTTAATGAGATCGGATACGATGGGTTGTTTTGTGATGATTGGGATATAGTTTCATGGAAATTATTTTTAAATAATGTTTGTTTTTGTTCGATTAAAAATGAATTTTTGGCTATTCATAATATTTTTTTTCTATTCGTTTTATCAATGTCATCATAGACATATTATATTTAAACAATATAAAGCCAATTGCGAAACAAAATTTTTTGTATTACTATCGACAGTTATAATTTTTCCTATTGACCGAAACACATAACTTAACTTTAATTATTGATGAGAATTAGGCCTTCGACAAAGGTGAAACATATTTCTCTATACAATATAATAGCTTATTTCCATCTGCCTGTCTTTAATAATAGTCATAGCGACCTCCATTATTATGATAGCGTTCGATACAATAAAAGCGAACCGTTTAATAAGGTTCTATTTGTCAAATTAAATATTTAATTTTAAATGATTTCCTCAAACACGTATCTGTTGATATTCAGTAGAATATCTTCTATGTATAAATTTAACTGAAAAAAAAATCATAAAAAGTTATATATCGAATCAAATTCAAAATTACGCGCAGATCGATTTTAATCAACAGCTTTTATTTTTTCGCATACATAAATATCTGATGAAACAATAATCAAAGCACAGAATGAACTGATACATAATCAATAAAGCTTACGTGTTGAATGGGAATTAAAAGATTTACCGTTTCCGATTGCCGTCAATAAACAACAGCGCGACTCTGTAATCGCGTTAAAACAAACAGAACCGAACGCTTCGAAACGGAACGCAAAAAAAAAATTATTCAAAGCGAACATTGCTTCAACGTAATTTTTTCACATTGTAATACAATCAAACGTCCCAGCTTAGAACGGTTGGATTTTCCTCATATTGATTCCGCGAACTGAACACTCACGAGGAACATTCGAGCGCTGAGCAAACATTCAACAGCCTTGGGTTCTAAAATAAAAAAGGACGAAGCCAATGAAGCGTCGCACTCTTTCAGCGAAAGCTTTCACCTTTTGTATATATATATATTTATATATAAAACGAGGAAGTTTCGGCTGTAATCACTGCCGTGGACTTGGTGAAAATTAGCGCGGGCGCGTGAAAAATCGCCACTTTCACGTCGCTAAGAGCCGCCAATTGAATAATTCTCATACATTATTCATATCGGAAAAAAGCTGCGGACTTGGTGTCCCGGAGGAAATCGAGTTTGTTGGATCAAAGGGAATGCCGTGTTCGATGCTGCGGTGGATGGCAGAATTCGGTGGGAGTCGAAGATGGAAATTTTTTTGAGCGTTTTTAATAGTATGGGGTGATTGATAAGTGCGGAATAATAATTAAATGTTGTGGTGTTTTAAGAAATGAAACTTCATTAATCATATGGTTTTTTTTTTTTGGGAAATTGTTATATAAAAACGCGTTCAATTGAGAAACGTGGCTATTAATTTTTCTGTATTACGATTTGATTTTTAAAATGAATGAAAAAGGGAAAACCTTTATACAGCAGATTATGAATATATTGATAATATCAATATTACAAATCATCCCTTTATATACGTTAATAAAATAAGATTCATATAAAAAAATTATATTTAAAAAATGGTACGATTAAACATTTTTAAAAAACAACTCTATTGAATTTAACAAATTTAATCAATACCCTTTTTCGGAATTAAAAAATATATCGAGTTACTATAAAATTTTCATAGGCGCTGACGTGTTTCCCCATTGAAATGTAAAGTTAACGTCGATTCCAGTGAACCTTCGGCCATAATAACCGACTTCCCAACATGCAATACGTGTATACGACATAAATCATAATAATTATCGGCTTCAGCTTCATGGTGTTGTATACAGCCTAGTAGCCGATTTAGGAAAGCTCGTTCTGAAAAAAAAAATAATACGAACGCGCTCGAATCACAACATGATATTTACAACGATAAGCGCGTTTATGCGAATTTTACTCCTAAACAATTACTTTTTTCTATAATTTAATATGAGGTCACTTTTACAAATTATGTACAAGATGTGATTACAACGCGGTACAATTTAGAAATTCGAGTAGTTGTTGTAAAACGAATCAACTCTTCTTCTTTATATGTTAAAAAGCCGATAATGGGGTGGATGAATGTTGGAAGGAAATATCCGAAATTAACAAAAACCGACCAAAAGAAGGGAAACCATAAAAACATACACTCTGAATAAATGTCGAAAGGCACGCTATAGGACGATAGACGAACACAACCTAATCGGATGTTTAATTTGTAACGTGTACAAGCAAATCTATTATTACGTCCAAATTTAGCCACGATTTGAGCTCATTATGTTCAAATTTAGATTTTGCACTATTTTTTTTTAAATGCATATATTTGTTTATGATATTTATCGTGAAAAACATGAAAGTTTCGTGATGCTTTGATAGAAAAAAAGTTGGTCTAGTAAAAAGAGTTATTGTAGAACTATTTTGTTTAATTAATAAATAATAATGGATTTAATGTCGGAAAATGTTCGCAACGGAAACTTTATCATCCTCTAATAATTAGCTATCAATAATAAATTAAATGTTAATGCTTCGTGCGGAGAATAGTTCTAACTTTCCAAACAACAAACGCCAACCTTAATTTGTCATATCGATCGGTTTTCGAATAAATTTTATAAATTAATCACCTATAACTAATAATTATATCATATTGAACGCGAATCGGAGTCCAATCATGCAAAAAACGATTCGCTTAAGGGATTTTCTTAATTTCCTTTCGGTGGATGAGAAAAAATAATAAAAGCACACAAAAGTGAAAGTGGAGAAGTTTCGACGCGCTGAAAAAAATTACGCGTTCGAAAATCGAAAAGTTGTTTTATTTTCCTCCCATCGAGATGTCAAGAAAACGCGCGAGAACGAGAGACTTAATATATTTATATAAATTTCAGCGAGAGTTCTCCGTTTCGTTTTTTTGGGCGAAAATTAGATTCGCATGCAATTTTCCGAGCGTCATTTAGTTCCAAAAGCGAGTTAAAGTTCGACTCGACACAGATTTACGTCTCTCGGTCATTTTTTTATTTGCCTTTCGTATTTTTTTTCACGACAACTGCTTCAGCAAATATAATATAAATTAAGGGAGCGGGAGGGAAAAGCAGATTCGGCCGAGGGCAGACGAAGAACCATTAAAAATTTTCGGAAGAATGACCCTTTGGAATACGATCGACTTGCGGCCATATTGGCTCTTCGATGGTGAAAAAACAAGCTTTTCGACATAATGGAACCCATTGAAGGAGAGAGTCGCTTTTCGCGAATTCCTCACTCGGCCATGGACTAATCGCTCCCTTTTTAAAGGTTCTCAAATGGTGAGAGCCGTAACGAAACGAAAAATTCAATTGAATCACTCTGGTACTCAAGATAAAAAACAGTGAAGTGTTGTTGAACCATAATAGTTTCAAATACAGTGATTCCATTTGAATATGAATTAATCTGACTTTTTTAGTTGTCTTCGTAGTTTTTATTTGACACATTCATTGTTGTAAGACAGAATGTAATGTATATTGAATTATTTAGAAAAGTTAATTTTTCAAAAAAGATTTTAGAAATAGTTTTTCTTAATATGTGATCAGATCTATTATATTTAATGAAAATAATTTGATAAATTTTTTAGATTTAGTTACATGTACATTTACTAAATTTAAACAAACATATAATAAATTGAATTATATATTTTGAAATTGTTTCATGGATATTGTTGGAGTTTTCATTCTATGTGCGATATATATAAATATAATTTTTCCGATTAAATTCACTGTATCAAAATTGCAGGATTTTTGCATATTGAATAACGATAAGAAAAAGTAACTTTTAAAAAGTTTGAACGATAAAAAATTGCTTTTCCAAATGATTTAAAACCAATATAACCCGATCACAGCAATCTATTACATAAATGCCACCATTTTCACTCATTATCAATTACAATTATGAATCGATAAATTTACCTTTTTTTTGTGCAGATACATATCAAGTTACAATTTTCACTAAAATAATAAAAAAATAATTAAAAACTCCCGAAATAAACTCGACCCAAATTCCGAGGAAACAATAAAACCCATCATGCGAAATCGAAAACTTTCCTCCGAAATCGTTCGAAACGAAAAAGATTCGAAAACCGCGAGACCGCCATAATAGGATTACCGCAAATCGATCCGGCGAAAGGTGCGTTTCGCGGAAAAGCGTATTTGTGTCGGCAAATCGCGATTGTCCGTTTCGACTCGTTTCCGAACCGACGAATCAATTCATTAATAACGGCCGTACCTGGGGGACAATTTTGACAATTTCCAAAACGGCACAATACGCGACGGCCAACTTTTCAAAGCGGCAAAGTTGTGCGGAATTTTCGCGCGCGAAAGATCCGCCATGACACTTGCGAGATAAATGGACGGCCGCCTTAATTAAGTCGGAAGTTCTGTGTTCCGTTTCTGCACTGATGTGTGTGTGAATTATAATTCGTGTAAAAATAGATAAGGTGCCGGTGGAGTGTTTCAAATTGTAATTGATTGTTTGGTTGTTTGCGTTTGTAAAACGGGAAAAACAAATGGATGTCGTTCGCGCGATAATAGATGATGCGAGTATTCAAACTTTTAGTTAATTAGGAAAACATCATCATTCATTTTCGAAACGTTAAAATAAACACGTAGCGATTACGTTGATATCGCATTTCGACGTGGAAAAAAACGCAAACACATTAACGAATGTTTTCATCAAAACGATGAAATTTTTTGTGTGAATAAACCGCTCGTCAAACTTTTCAATCAAACTTGCATACGCTTCTTCAAAAAAAAAAAAATACAAATATTGTTAAAATATTAGAACCTACATTAATCAAAATAAAAGCTTTACATAACCTCTATCATATGCAATTTGTATAATATAACATCGAAACATATCCATCAAACATTCAATAATGTATACTAAATAATATATTAACGAGAAATAACTTTCATGGATTTGAATATAATAACTTTTACACTTCATATTTAACCTTTTAGAAATAAAAATCAGCTATCGGAAGTTTGATTTGTAAAAGGTAGAATTTGTGATGTGAAAAGCTGTACAAAACCATCTTTCAAAAATAACTTAAAACTAATGATCCGTCAAAAAAAAATAACTAAAAACCAATACTTCAATACTCGAATTTCATTGTAACTTTTTATAACATCCCAAGCACTCGGACAACTTTGATCCCTGTAACTATTTCGGTCTCACCCTGTACGAAGTTAAAAGCTTAATTTTTGAGCGAACATCCCGAATTACACGTTACTAAAATCGGTTTTCGTCTAATCCGAGACACACGGCGGTGCATAAATTAATTAAAGGCGGGTTATGACACGACACCAATATCCGCCGCTTTCGCAAAATGAACCCAGACTTTGAGTTTTTCAACATTTTTTTTCCGCTAGAAAAGCGTCTGTCCCTTGTCGATATCGATCGCTGTTCGAGGACGTACCTTTCGAGCTTTTCATTACATTTTTGCTTTGCATATATTTTTAAAGGAGGTCTTAGATTAGTCGAACGGAATTGATATTTCTTGACCGCCAGATTTGACGGTTCACTTTGTAGAAAAATATTTCTTTCATATTCTTTTCGAATAATCGATATCGAAAATAGAAAAGTATTCATCATTAGTTTTGAAAATCAACCAATCAAAACTTATTCATGCTTTCCAAACATGAATTTAAATATCGTCAAAAAAATTTTATTTGGTTTTATACCAAAGTTTTTCTTTTAAAAAAAGTAAAATGATGAAAATTCCTTTACATAGTTTCATTTATCCTTCACATAGAAAGAAATATTCAAAAATAATTGGTCAATTCAAACATTCACGTCGTTGATTCCAAGAATACTCTCCATTCTTTCAAAAAAAAAAATTCTGATTATTCGGCGAAAATTTAATATCGGAACCTTACATAGACAAACGCAAGCTTTCACGGCGACAATTTAGTTCGTCGTAAATATTTAACGACTCATCAACGCTACATCGAAAGCACAAGGCAATTAAGAAAAACGATAAAGCTCATTATACACACAATAAGAGACGAAGGATAGCCAACGGAATGTACATCGGAGGAAATCTATGGTACTTTGTGCGCCGAAACGATTTCGCATAAAATGAATCGATCCTTTATATTCACTAGGACTATTCGGCGGGCAAACAAAGCTCGCCCCTGTACACAACAAAACGACTGGTCAAATTGTTTATTTGATTCGAAACCTATCCCTCAGGATAAAAGATAAATAAACGTCAGCGAAAAATATGGATCCGCTGATGAAACCGAAAATAATTTATTTTACAAAAAAGGATAAAGCTTTTCTTTATACTTGAAAAGTTGAGGATATGTATAGGTTTCGAATCAGTGAAATGCATCTAAGATAAACTTTATATTTACGCGTGACTTAACTCGAAATACCTGTTAGAATTTCAAATGAGGCATCTCACCTGTTCGAGATATAGAGTACAGGCAATCAGGTGGAAATGGTCTCCTATGGATTCCTTCAACTGAACATTTCAAGATATTAGTCTTTGTTCAGATGCATCCGTATTTCGAAACTTTGCGGTCGCTGTCGTGTTAATTTTCATTTTTTTTTATATAAAAATAATATTCAAAGCCTCTTCAGCGGAAAAGGTCGCCTCGATACGTCAGATTTTGATTGATTGAGAAGTGCTTCGTGCGTTGTTATGAAAACACACACGGGCCCGCTTTTTATTCTTCGTATCGTAAAATATTCATACATTTTTTTATGTGAAATGAATTTGCAATCGGACGCAAGTTAAATTTTATTTTTCCTGAAACGTGTTCCGATACAGACTGATGTTCTCCGTGCACGTATACAAAATTGTATTATGCGTTTACAAAATCAATATTTCAGAAACAGTTTTATGCATGAAAAACAAAAATTCCGAAGCGTAGCAACAGTGTGCACAAACTACACCTGTTGCTGCTTCCACGATCCCAGGATTTATCCCGTGAATTCCCGTCATATTCGCATTAGGATATACAGAGAAATATTTTGTGAGAGCGTAACGAAATTCATAGAATCGTATCCGACTGAAACACACAACTCCTTAATCCGAAAATTGTATTTCACGTACGAGTGAATCCTCAACGCTAACAACACATAAATACATCGAAACAAAATAATAATATAAACAAATTACCTGTCAAATCAAGCGACGAATCCTTTCCAATCCTCAAATGCAGCGATCGTCAACTAAAACAACCGCGACACGATCCGGGTGCCTTCATGTCTAAAAGACTTCACCGAACCTGAAACGGTCACACACTCACTGAAATTTTTATTCATTTTTAATTTTTCACCACAAACACGACTAATTATAAACCCACTGGCACTTCTGTATTATAATACAATTACACGGGGGGTATTCTTAAATTAGGCACGCGCCGCGCAAAACGCCTATGGAGATGTTATAATAAGCATTATTCGAGTATCCGAAAATTATATTATATTAGTTTCAATCTTAAGCTCGAATTGGGTCGTCGCAATCAAGCTACTCGGAGTTTAAGTTGAAAGCCATACAGATTAGTGTTAATACCAACGTTTAATACCTATGGCTAGATGGGGGATGCCCTTTATTGTTGGATGTTTACGCACAAGACCGAAAATCGTGTTTTGAGATTTCGATGATTTTGTGTGTTATATTTTTGGAGAAAGTTGTGTAAGGGCGTTGGTGTGAATTGTAAATTAAAATAATTTAATTTTTTTATTTATATTTTACGCAAGGTCTGTATAATTCCATTTTTCTTGAAAAATGCAAAAAAATCTTGTGTTTTGAATGTAATTTGAATAAAATTTGATAACCGTATCAAACTGATTTTTTTATTGGTGACTCTCCGACTCATCTTTTAAAATGAACTTTTTTACGATCTAAAAAGCCAAGCCTTGCATCTGTGGTCCTGTTTAACTACATTGTGACACTCTGGGATCAGTAATACAACAATTTTCCCCAACCTTCCATATTCATATGGTATGACACGCACACTTTCATATTTGACAGATAACGTTAAGAAAATTTACGTTAATAAACATTTAATTTTTTTGATAAAAGCAACAAAGGATGACAATACATCAACCAAAAACACTAAATTTCACACTAAATGCAAGTTTTTTTTTTGCGTTTTTTATGAAAATGACGAATAAAAAATGTTTCATAATATATATTATACATAGTAATACTGAGCCTATTTAGCTTCGTAAAAGCACCGAATTTATTTTTTGCTATTTAATGGAATCGATATTATAAAGTTTCACTTTTGTTGCACAAAAGTTCCACGCAAAATACATATTTTTTGATTTTGCTCTCGCTGAATTTTTTCATGACGCTTAATATATTCTGTGTTTCCAATTCGAGTGTACGTGTGTACAATGATAAAGCTCTGTTTTCGACAGGGACGTGCAAAACGTTTCTGAGGCCAATAAATTTGCCTACGGCGCGATGTAGCCTTACATATTTGAACAAGCTAATTTCCATTGAATACAAATTTACAAATTTTTCCCAACTAAATTCACAACCATACGCTTTGAGATTCGAGCAAAAATAAACAACGTCCATTTTCTTTCACGGTATTTTTTAATACTGCACGTTCGCATTTTTTTAATTTTCGATTCTAAGAAAAATCAACACATTCTTTGAATTTATAAATAGACGGTTTTAGAAAGAATAGGAATAAGACTTTGTCGGAAAAGCGTTAATTCGAACCGCGAAAATTTGAGCCGAACGTGCGTGTACGGCATATTACGTAGCGTCACGCCACATCGCATCCATTTTGATTCGGCGGAAAATTCATTTTCCGATCGCTTTTCGAAATCGAAATTACGAAATCGAAAATTGGCGGCGAACGGCGATAATTACTACACGCCGCCGGAACTCAACCCACGAAGACAATATAAAGGGCGCCATGATGGAGCGGATATTTCGCCGAAAATTCCGCCAATAATCCGCGATATTATATTAATATATATTCGATCATATAAAAAATAACTAGAATGCATCTTGGCCGGGTCGCTTGATGAAGCTATAATCATACGGATTAACATAAATGACTTTTTGTTAGTCATGCGTCCCCGGAGGTTCGGCACACTGTAATCTGGCGACTTGCTTAATTATGAAATTGGTGATGGCCTCAGGAATACGCATCGTCTCACCCCTTGGCGTTTATATTTCAGGGGATGATCTGCGGTTTTGAAAATTTATCTTTCGACGAGTCGAGTTCGCGCATCGCTTGGTTCCGAATTGACAACTTTGCGACAAAAGTGAATGGGGGGCTGTTCGCGCTCAGATACGCGTTTTCGTATATGAAATATTTTTTCATGTGTTCGGAAATCGTTTTGAATGAATTTTGTATGTTTCGGCGGTTTTTTGGGTGTTTGTGTGTTATTGTGAATTTGGAGATTGGTAAATTTTAGGGTTTTCCCGTAAATTTTAAGAGTGGAATGTGAGTGGCAAATATTTATTTAATAGAAAGTTTTTAAAATATTTAATACGTAGAAAAAATATTTTGATTTCTTTCTATGAATTTTGTTCATATTACATAATTTTTATGTAAAAAAATAGACATTACTTTTTGAAAAGCTTCATATTTAGCATGATGAGGTGATAAAAGTCTGAATTCACCTTTAAAACCTTTCCGTTAGAATATATAGATAGGAATCTAAGGTTTTTTAGTCTTTAAACTTTAATAATAATAAATATTAAAATATAATATAAAAATTCAGACAGCCGAAAATAAAATTACACCCTTAAAAAATATCACAATCAATGTCCGATATCGTTGGATTTTTTTTTTGTGTTAAATTAATTTTCCGCGATCGTTTGACCAAATTTTGATTTTCTTCTTTGTCCCCTTCTAATTCATTAAAAAAATTCAATATAAAGACATTTTTAAACAATAGGCGTCCGCCGAAACGAAAGAAAATCCAACATTGAATGGTTTCCACTTATTGAATAATGAGTCTAAAGGAAGTCTTACATTTTTCGTTTGTCGTAAAAAATATTTTTTCCCGATTATTCAAAAGGAATTACATAATACAGACATCAAACGGATAACAACTACTCGCTATATACGTACGACATTGATGAAATTTACGTAACAATTACGTTAGGAAAACTGTTGAAAGCTTTATATACATACCCATACGAAACGAGAGCAAACCGTCACTACCAATTGACCTATTTTTTTCACAGCAGCTAGGTAAAAACCACGGAAATTAATCATTTAACCAAAGTAATTTGAAACCCTCTAATTGTATTACGAAAAATATGGTAATTCATTCCCGATAGTGAAATAATCAATCACAAAAGTATGGTTTCATTCAATACAAAAATGTCAAAATCTAATCGAATTATATTTGTATTTTTATATTATCGAATACGAATAAATTTATTTTATTTTATACATTCAATGATATGACTCATTAAACATATTTATGTATCGTATGATACATTCTGAATAACCTTTAAATATCATCATGTAGAATCACAAATGTTTTCTAAAAAGAATATGATCCAAAAAATAAAAATATTAAAAGGACCGACCCTGAAACACTTCCACTGAAACTCTTTCATAAAATTATCGAGACAATACACATATTTCATTTGAAATGTAAGTACGAAAATCTGGTCATAATGTAATAATATAAAGTTGGGGTTAAGTAACGAGCGCGAGTTAACACATCGCGTGCCGCGCCGAGACAATTAGTCTTTGCCCTAACACTTTTGTGACCGGCGATTGTTATAGGCGAAAGACTGCAAGGTGGACGAACAGAAGGCTTCGTAGGGGTGACCGTTAATTTAACCCCCTCGCCGATTTAATAATCGATACCAAAGGGAGGGAACGTGCTAAAATATCGTTCGCTGTATGCAATTTCAATTGTCCCAGTTTTTTTCTGTTTCATAAAGGAAAATTATGAATAAGAAGCCTATTTTAAATTTTTTATAAGCTTGAAGTTTGAAAATATGATGATAATACTTATATCACTTTAAAAATAGATCACTCATAGTAGATAGAATAAATAATTTTTTCAATTATGGAAATGAAAATTCTCGTTGTTGAAGTTTGTTCTCGGTTTTTCTATACATTAAGGCTTAATGATTAAGACATTATTTGTAAAGATTGCGCGAGTAATCTCAATTATTATTTTAATACCTAGAGAATCTTTTGTTGTAGTTGGTGAAGAATCGTTCTGTGAATTTTTTCTCATTTCGCAGCAGACAATTTGCATCGTGCTGTGTTGAAAAGCGTCATGTTCGCCTGTTGAAATTTCTATGCGTTTCCGTGAAATTCCCTTTGAAATGTTACGGTTGCTACTCATCATAATAGTATGCAACACTTTTTCCCGTTCAAAATATCATTCGTATGAAAAATATATGTTACTGTTAAAGTCAAAATATCGGTACATCATAACAATTAGCATAAGAAGTTCGAAAAAAATGTGAAGAGCTTTTATCAATACATGTTAACGTAAATTATAAAAATAGTTTTTAATACGAATGTGTTTTTAAATATGAGTGTATTTTTTTTATTATTTTCAACCTTTACCATTCGTATGTTGACATTATGTCGTCACGCTTAGATAAGCTTTCAGCTCATTTTGCTTCAATTTCAAACTCGCGAGTATGAAACCTGAAAAACGTCTGAAATTAATTCTAATGCTACACCAACATGAAAATACATACAAACGTTTAATTCTTATTCTTTAAAAAGAGTATTTATCTTGCATAATTTCGTGAGACTCAAATTTGATCTGATATCTATTGTACTGAGAACACATTTCTATTATAACTATCATTCGAAATATTTTTATAAAAAAACTTTTTTCAGATTTTAACCAACTTATAAGCATCAGCCTAAAAGAAATTTATGGCTAACAAAACAAAAGAGGATGCATGTATTATTATTATATATATTTCATACTTATAAAAGTGTAAATGTATACGTTTCACTTTCTCTCACACTTACATCACACGAAAAACGCTCGCATTCATGTTCAAAATTTTAAAATCTAAAAATCTTCAAGCTTTCACATCAGAATATATATCAGACAGAATACGCAACAATACAATTTATTACGTTTCGACTCGTCGCTCGCTCGAATCGCACACCATTTTATTCCTTCCCGGAAAAATCGCTTATTTTCGCGTCGACGAATTTATTCAATGTCTCGTAAAGAAAACACAGCATCTCAATTTTTCTCCTCGCACACGGAACATTATAATTTCGAAATTCGCGCGCCCGAATCTCGGTTTCGCATCCGAGCACATCGCGAAACGTATTTATTCATATATTCGGATGAAAGAAGGCTTTCTGGCCTTTGTCTGCGTTCTTATTCCTGCCGGTAGGTGAGGTCCTTATTTTCGTCCCGACGGGAAACTTGGAGGCCGTTATTAAATGTAGATCTGACGATAGGCGAACCTATTCGGCCTATTTATAATTCGGGGCCGAGGTGACACGTGCACAAAACGCGCTAACATTATTATTAAGGTCCGAAACTCGGCCTGTCACTTTTATTGACGTGATATCGGGATGGAAAATATTTTGCACGTCTTCGCTTTTCTATTTTTTGTGCGCGAAATTCGATAGGATCCGCGGAATCGGTTTTCGCCGTTCCGCCACTCCGAGGCGTGAATCTTTATTAAGTGTATTTGATATTTCCCAACGGTGATGTATATATATAAATGCGGATTTTCGATAATCTATTGTTTCGAAAAATGTATTTTTTTTATTTGTCGATGTGGAAATTTGTTTTTTGCGTTGTTCGTGAGCGGATTCGTTTGACCGTTTTCAAAAATATGGGGCGCTCTATTTTAATCGGTTGAGAAATTTTGTAGTGATTGTTAAATAAATTGATTTGACGAATTAAATTTTTATCATAAAAATTTTATATATATATGATTTTCAAAAATTTGTATAATATTTATAAAGGCAAAGAAAAAGAACAATAAACCATCTAAATATTTTATGAAAGGCCGACAATTTATAAAAAATTATGTGTAGTTTTCACTTCCGTTATACAAATAATATTATATTATATGAGAGTGCGACACAATTATTTTTATATAAAAATTTCTATATCGAATTCATCCATAACAAAAGTAATAATATTCGATTTATTACAATACAAAAGGAAAAAAATCATATTTTTCCGGAAATATATTATTTCCGGTACTTGCAAAATCTATATCGATATCCAAAAAGCTATGTAGATGTTAAATCTAATTCTATAACACACGAAAATTCTTTTCTCCCCTTCATCCTCATTATCTCGTCACTCTGCTGAAAAAGGAAAAAAAAGAAAACGTCTCTATGCAAAAAAATTCCTCGAACAAAAGTAATCCCGCTAAATAATATACTCGAAAAAAATAAATTATTTCAAAAATTAATTCATAATGATCATTTTTATGATTTAAAATCAGAAACCTCGTTTATTCACAGTTGAAAAGTCTCGAAAGCGCATTACAACGATTTCGTACTTGGAATTTGCGAGTGCACTCGGCGCATAAAGTGCATTACGTACGAAAAAATCCCCATATATGTTCATAAGCAGCACATATTCGAATTGCATAACGTATGCACTTTTTTGATGTTGAGTTGCAGACGGCTAATGAGCAAAATTGCCACAAGGGGCTAGCATTATGTGAAGGATGGCACTTTGATGTTTTTCTGCGTCGTGTGCGTTTTGTGTTTTTTTTAAACGGAAAATATTGAAATTTTATCTTAGTTGTAGAAAAAATAATTTTTCGATGATAAATTTTGTGATTTTAATGTAAATATTTTTTTTTGTAAAATAATTATGATAAATGTAAATATGTGAAATATGGTGACTTACAAAAGAGTTTTTATCAATATTTGATCGGCCTCAAATATTTAGTGTATACAATTTGGTAGAAATTTACTTTGTTATAATATTCAAATATTCATATTAAAAGCGACCATTTGTTGAAATTTTTTTCATAGAATTGAATCGGCTCATAAAAATCGATAAATATTTATATTTTGTCGTTCTTATTCTAACATTCTCGATTTTATTATTATTTGCCACACTTTAATATTAAACGATATAAAAACAATAACACTAATCTTATCATATGCAAAAGCTAATCCTCGAAGCTTTTTATTATTCTATTTTTATCTACAACAGTTAACATAATCATCACAAAAAAAAAACATTTCATTTTTCTCACGCATTCAATTCTTTCTACTGCCACTACAGAAGTTCCATTTCAAAAAAATATTCCGTAATACTCTCGCTTTAATATTATATCCTAATTGAGTTTACATAATTAAAAAAAAATTGAAATATTCAACTACCTACAATTTCCCATTTCGAAAACGAGACTCAGTTCAATATCGAACACAACATCGATCATTAACTGGAAAACGACATCCGCATATCACTCGGATCGCCATTCAATTCCAATCATCACACACCCCTCTCGCGTCGTTAAAACGTCGATTTTCCATCATAAAACCTGACGACCCGCGCACACACACACCGCAACGAAAAGGCGAACAGACAGATAGACAGACAGGCGCATATTGATCGTGTCAACATCATTCGAGCGAGAGCCGAGCGGTCTTGGTGAGCCATTGAAAGCGTTGATTGCTAGTCGACTCGCACCATCAGCGTGCACAATGGCGATGACCCGAATGACGACGAAGATGGTTACCCGTTTACTGCAGGAAAGCTTGCAGGCTTTTGGAAATAGGATGTGCTTTTGAGTTTCGGTTGAAATTTGATGATGATTGGTGCGCGATTGAATTGGTTATTGAACGACAGGTGATTAAAGATGGAAAAATTGAATTCGTAACTTTTTTATATTCTAACTAGGGGGAAGGGGGGGCAAGACGGGGTACTTAACGTTTGAAGTCGAATAAAAATATATATATCCATCATAGGATTCCGAACTTCAATTATTAACTTAATCGAACTTCCCTCTATTAGACTATAGGTATTTTAATCGAGGAAAAATCTTCATAGTGAATTTAAACGTAAGCGAAAGTGTCATAATTTTAACGTTCATGTATACTTTTTCAACAATTTCAACACAATTTGTATGAAAACATTAGATTCTGATATTTTAAAGGGAAACTCCAACATTAAAACTATAGGTAGTCATCGAATTACGACGAATCGACTTGCGACGGTTCGCACTTACGATCGAAAAAAAAAATATAATTTTTTTTAATTAATAATTTATTTAAATTGAATGATAAATCTCAAGGGGTTGTGAAAAATAAATACGGAGGAGTTTAGAATCATTAAAAAAATTCGTATTGAAAGAAATAACTGGTGCTTTTAATTTAATTAATCATGGAATACAAAAAAATTTGAAATGATGGATCCAAACAGTTAAAAATTTTCAAATGTTATTTTTTTATTATTTCATTATTTTATTAATAAAATTAAGTAAAACTACCTAAAAAAAAATTATTATACGGATTCGACTTACGATTGAGGTTCAGAAACGTATTTCCGTCGTAAGTTGAGGACTACCTGTATTGTATTTATAATATCAAAATCTTATACAATTTTCAGTAAAAATATTTTTTTCCTTAGTTTTTCTAGTTAAAATTATTTCTGATACTATCTTTTATCAAAGAAATTTAATTTTTTTATGACAAATTTATTTATGTCGTTCAATGACACAATTTTTCAAATGAAATATTTTAAATTTAAAAAGTCGATATGCAACTATTTATGTCGTGAATTGATACTACTTTGCCAATAAATAGTACCAAATTTTTAATAAGTTTTTTGAAAACATAATCGCAATCACCGTACATTGTCCACTCTCGCAAAAATATGATCCTCAAATATAAAATTTGCAACATTTTAATATCGACTTCATAATTTTCCGTTTCTCTTTTACTTGAGCGTTCGAGCAACAGGTCGCGCGTTCCGTTTAATTATAATTTATTTTCTGCCAAAATCTTCTTATCCGAGTAAATATAAATAAGCGATTTCGCATAACTATGCTCGAGCGAAACTCCGCCTGAGGGTCGAAAAAACGTAATAGATATTTTCGATGGAGGCTTTTGATGAAAACAGTATTGAATTTCGACTCGTGCCCAAGAGGCAAAAATATTGTGAGGTGACGAAAAATGATACACTTGTGTCGAATAAAAAAAATTAGCTATTTGTTAAAAAAATATTGATAAAGAAAATATCGAAGTAAGTACCTTCTGTTAATATAAGGTTACTACTGAAAGACTGAAGGATTTAAAAGTCATGATTTTTTTTTCTATTTTTTTACGTGCTATAGAGCTTTTTTTTAGATTAAAATTGGTATATATGATGTTCAGCAATATTTTTAAACTCATTAGGCTTTTCTATTTCAGTGAAAAATCAATTATTGATAGTTAGAGAAAACACCGCACCAAATAGTTTATTTTTGACGCTGCAATTGAAGTTGATCTGTTTCCTTGGCATTTTCAGTATCCCAAAATCAGTAGTTTTGTTTTTTAATTTACTCATTTTATAGAAAATTGACCTTAACACTCATTATCAATTAACGTTGCATTAAAATATTGTCGGTATTTTCTCTAAGTTTCAATAATTGATCTTTAATTAAAATTAAAAATTCAATCAGTTTTTCTCGTTGCTGGACATTATATATAATCATTTCAACCTCTGAGGGTTTCTCTATTACCTATAAAAAAATATTGAAAATGAACAAGTTATGACTTTTCCAAACCCTCTCAATGGCCACCCTGTATTCTGACGAATCGTATAACGTTTAGGAACTGGATTTAAACAATTCAAACATGGCACTCGAGAAACTCTAACAGAATTGAAATTCGGATACATCTTGATGTTGAAAACGAGCACGCATTTAGTTAGTTGGGAATGGAACTTGCAAAACAACACAATGCGATACTCGCACGATTCACCGCCTTCTTTCAAAATCTTCGCCACATCACACGCATAAAACATCAAAGTGAAATACATACGTGTATAATATACGTGAAATTCCTCGTACGAGAAAAACAATAAATTCGCGTGCGAAACAAACAGTCGGGGGAATTGTTCGCAATGTTTTACGAATAGTCGCCCGAGGCGCAAAAAAAGTATCTCATGAAAATAAGTGTGAGTATCGTCGATAATTTGTCAACATTACTTTTATACTCTATGGATTACAGTTCAAAATAAAACATAAAAAGATTCCAATAATATAAATGTTATTGGATTGTTTGAATACGAAGCAATCTGAAAGTACTTTATCGCCATATGGCAAATTCAATACGTGTATTTTTAATAAAAAAAATACATTTCTTTCACTCGTTTTCGTATAAAGATTTGTTGAATTCGTACGGGAAAATCGAAAAATCAAATTTTGAAATTAATGTGCGCTTTGCATGTCCAACAAAATGGCGTCCGTTGAACACAACGCTCATTTCCTGTAAAGTCCGTTTAGAAACAAATACATTTTTTATATTCAAAGCGTTAATCAACTATCAATCATAGAAACAACAAGATAGGCTTCTCAGCAAAAAATAGGTCAAAAAGAAGTGCACATTTTCGCCCATCCGGAACTTCATACGACTTTTTCTGCTAATTAGTACGGTGTCAATCACCCGAAGGTATCATATAAAAACGTCGTTTTTCCACCGCAGATGGAAATTTGCGAATGTGCGAAATTAGGAAACGACCGGCCACAGGTATTAGGAGACAAAAGTAATAAATGGATACCTTTCCGTGCACGGAAACTGGTCAGACTATCCTGGGGGTTTGCATTATTGAAAAGTTTTATACTAAACCTACTTCATGTCCCCGTCCTTACCGATAAAAACCGAAACTATAAATCCCGAGACCCTTCTGAATTCTCTATGATGGTGAAAAAATGTGTGGCTCCAAGTTTTATGCTGACGTGTTCATCATTTATTTGAATTTTAATTGAAACTCAATTGCGAATGTAATTATGAAACTAACCGAGGCAACAACTAATATAGAAGTGTTTGATTGAGTCAAATATTGATGTGAAATTGGTTTGTATCCGAATAATTAACTGCGCTGTTGAATATCAAACGTATGGTGCGAAATTTGATTTATTTGAAAGCTATATTATATTGTTGTTATTTTAATATGAATTTCTGAAACTTTCATCAAATAATAATAATAAATACAAAAGATAAAGAAACACAAAGTAGACGCGTCGAAATTTTCCAAGGTCTGAAATTCCATTAAAATGCCTTTTGTAATCCTTAAAAAGTATTAAAATCAAAACGATTATCTTTTCCTTTTGAAACTAAGATTATAAAATGCCCTAAAACATAATGTTCATAATCGTTTCAAAAATTTTATCACAAAAAAATTAAATATGAAAAATCTGCTTAAAAAAAATCGATTTTCTACAAAAAAAATTTTTTAATTACATTTAGATAGCAAAATGAAAAAAAAATAATTTTAACAAAAAAAAACCGAAGTTTTTAATAAAAATGTAAATTTTTATAATGGTCTTAAAAAAATTTTTCATGAAAAAAATAAATTTAAAAGACTGGTTGTTTTCAATAAAAAAAATGTTGATTTTCTTTAAAAAATTATTTTCATTATTCTTGTTAGATAGAAAAATGAAAAAAAATAATTATTTAATCAAAAAAAAAAACAAAATCGTCTCGAAAATTTTACTAAAAAAGAATCGAACGAAAAATCATTTACTCTCAACAAAAAAAATCAATATCCCACAAAACGATCGACTTCCACCAAAATCGGGCATCCCCCCCCCATCAAAAAAACACATCGAAAACACACACACAGATACGCCCCACACAATAAAAAAAACATCGAAACCAAAACACCCATGCGACATCGAGACCATCGAAACTTTACCGTGCGGCGCCAAAATTCGAAAAGTTCGCGCCTCGCCCTCGCGACCTCCCGCGATCAGCGCATCCCGCGGCGACCTCCGCCGGCGGCAAAGGCCGGGCCGGGGGCGGGGGCTGCGGGGCACCCTGAGGATGCGTGGTCCCGGGACACTCACGGTCGGTGGGGCGCGAGTGTTGCGCGGTCGGCGGTCGCCCAGCGACTGGCCCCGGGACCGGAGCCCGGGGGAGGGGTCGGGGG